>JBCJKH010045847.1:0-12372 GCA_039877255.1 Loriculus beryllinus | reverse complement strand
GTTTTTCATACAAGCCAGGATGCTGTTGGCTGCCTTGGCTGCCTGGGCACAAGCTGGCTCATGTTCAGCAGCCTTCAATCAGCACCCCCAGGTTCTTTTCCATAAGCACCTTTCCAGCCACTCTTCAAGTCTGGAGCATTGCAAGGGGTTGCTGTGACCCAAGTGCAGGACCCAGCACTTGGCCTTGTTGAACCTCATACCGCTGGCCACAGCCCATGGATCCAGCCTGTGCAGATCCCTCTGAAGAGCCTTCCTACCCCCCAGCAGATCAACACTGCCACCTAACTTGGTGTTGTCTGCAAACCTATCGAGGATGCACTCAATCCTGTCATCCAGATCATCAAGAAACCAAACAAGACTCTCCCCAGTACTGAGCCCTGGTGGACACTGCTAGTGACCGTGTCCCTAAGCTCCACATCTACACGTCTTTTAAATGCCTTTAGGGATGTTGACTCTACCACTTCCCTGGGCAGCCTGTTCCAATGCTTAACATCCCTTTCAGTAAAGAGATTTTTCCTAATAGTCAACCTGTACATGCCCTGGAGCAACTTGAGGTAACTTTCTCTTGTCCTATCTCTTGTTAATTGGGAGAGGAGACTGACACTCATCTCACTACAACCTCTACCTGAAAGTAAGCCTCTCAGGTAAAATAAGTTAAAGCAAGGATCCGAAGGTAAATGACATCGAAATTATTCCAGCCTGGGAACCATCATTTGTATGCATTTGATACTATTCATTATTTGAAACCCTCTGAAATCTTTTTCATCTTTCTGTTTCAAAACTGTGGGACAGTAAAGAAGGCTGATTCAAAGACATGCATACACACACAGTAGGTTTTTTTGGTTTAACAGAGCTCTCTGTGTCTTAGGATATTTAATATTTTTTTAAGTTGAAGCCCATTTTCTTTTGCTACTTACAGAAGTGCAGACAGGCTTTATTAATGAAAAATGGTGCTTTGGGTAAGTGTGGTTAAAGCCATACCTTTCTTCACACCCTGTAGATTCTGTAGCTTATTTAGCTTGAGTTCCCTTTGTTTAAGGTCAGTGCTCTAACCACAGAGCTGTAAAAGTATAACTCAGTATAACTTAGCTTAGTGAATTATTTCAGCTTAATGAATTAGTCCATACAGTGTGAAATCCCCTTAATCAGACTAATTAAAAGAATATCAGCCTACAGCATAGCTGTCTCATAAACAATAAAGGACGTGGAGTCTTTAGGTGGAGGGAGGATTTGAACGCCAAATCCTGTATCCAGCACCCTGGACTGAAAGGCAGTTTGCCTTGTGTCAGACTTGGCTGAAGCCCTCTCTGCTAGGCAAGTTTTGGAGACATTGGTGGGTTTGGATGCTTCCAGCACAGTGGGTTAGGAAAGGTGACTTTGTGGGTCCTAGTGAGGCCAGGCACTGTGCTTGGAACCTGGCATTTTGGTGGCTGGAAAATATAACCAGCAGAAATTAGTATTCTGGATATCTTCTGTGTAAAAGCTGAATTTGATTCTTCTATTTTGAGCAGCACGGCAATTATGTGAATTTCATGTTAGCTAGTCTGTGAAATTTCTGAATGGAAGGTGCTATGTGATCAAATCATTATTAGTTTATGCAGGCAAATACAGGAAAAGATATTTTATGCTATCTACTTTGGCACATAGCAGAGCCTGATGCCCATCACACATCCTGAACCTACTAACCCAGAACAAAGCAGAGGAAAGGGCAGTAAGTATATCCTGGGAATGGGAGGCCCCACAAAAACCATGCAGCCAATTTTGAAAGCTGGGGAAAAAAAATTCCCCTCTTGATTCTCAAGTCATCAGCTGATGCCATGAGCCATGAGGTTCAAAAACGTTTGCTGCAGTCTTTCTTTGCATTGCTGCAGTGGATGATGATGATGATGATGGGGGTGCTGAGGCCCAACTGCCCCATTTGCCTCGGTGATAACCACCTGCAGCACCAAATTCCACAGACACTCCTGCTGCAGAAAACATGTCTTTTTAGGGATCACTGTCATTGATCCATCATCATTCTTAAGACAAATCTTTAAGACTGCAATTTCCTATTAGAGCAGCAACAGTGAAATGGAACTTTTTCCCCCTCCTCTGTTTTCAGCCTAGTTTTGTACGATTCCTTGCTGAAGTCAACTGTAAGAGACCTTGTGTGGGTCGAGCCCTAACCTGCCATTATTGCCTAAGAACACAGAAATTCAAACCACAGCTGCACTCCTTCTTCAACTTGCTTTTGAGGAAGACCCTCCTTTGTGATCAACCTCACGCAGTACTCACCTGCATCCTCCCTGCCCCCTGAAATCGTGAGAAGCAGCTGGAAAATCTGTAACAAAACTCCCAGCTGCAGCATCACTCACAGCTTCAGGTTTAAACAAAAGGTCAGTGTAGTTCTCAAGTGAGAAACTTCAGATTAAAGTATAAACAAATGAGTGAGAAATGGTGCCAGGCTTGGAGGGATTAACGGATTCAGTGAAAGATGAAACTTCAAAAAGTGTTTGAACGTGTTTCTTAATCCTTGAAACTCCAAGGCACGGGAAAGTAACCTCTTAATTGCTACACACCTGTGCATGCCTTAGCCACTGCTCGCATGTTTTAGTGACCAGAAAAGTGGACATCTCTTAACCATAGAGCTGTACATGGTTCCAGTTAAACAAGCTTTTCCCTCTGTACTCATGTATAAGAAACACAAATTCTCTTTTACAAGCACGAAGTCTCTGTTAAGCTTTTCTCTTAGTACTATTCTAACTTCATAAGGAAATGTTTGTGACCTGGAGCACAAGAATTGGAGAGTGGTAATACTCATTACAACCTTAGTTGGAAAATTTGATTATGAGAATCGCTAAGTCCTGCAAAACCTCATGCTCTCCTGGAGAGTTGCAAAGGAATGGGACTAACCAAGTAACTAGTTGGAAATTTCCTAGGAAAAGAACAATGGTTCTCTGCCCAAATTAGGCTTTCTGGATAGTGGGGCTGAATAGGTAGACCTCTTTCCATGGGAAGACTTTCTTCTTTCTAAAGCAGAATACTATTAATGAAACACACTCATTTCTTGGCAGAAAGTGTTGCTTCAAAACCATGGTTGGGAAGCTCAGTGAGCTTTGAGCAACCTGGTCTAGTGGAAGCTGTCCCTGCCCCTGGCAAGGGGGTTGGAACTGAGTGAGCTTTAAGGTTCCTTTCAAGCCAAACCATTCTGTGATTCTATTCTATGATTCTATGAGCCTATGTATGTCCTTTGGGACACATTGAAGAGCAGCAGCTTGAAGAACAGCCCAGGGACCACAGAATGCAACTAGCAACAAGAACACTCGCGCTTGACTTCTTGTCTTACTATGTGTTTCTTTGGAAAAATGCACACATTTGACCTTTTGCTTCAGTGTAATCCTGAAAAATAGCAATAGCAGTAATTTGTGCTGTGCAGAAGTGCCGTGGGTGTGCATCACTATTCAGAAAGACAACTTAAGCCTGTTTTAGTGTTTAACTATGTTGAAATTCTCCTCCAAATGACCTTGTGAGCTGTCAGCACAGCAGCCGGCTGAAGCTAACCCTGAACTAGACAGCTTCCAGAAAGAAATGAAAATTTCTGTGTCTGCTCTTTCTCAGGAATGTTGGGCAGAGCACAAAGCTTAATGCTGCCAGTGCTGTTGGCTCAAACAATACTTTTTATGTTTCAGGAATTAAGCATGAAGGATTAGCAGATAAAGGGCATATTGTTGTGCATGAAGAACAACCCTTAACCCTTCACACATCCCCAAAGAATATGTGCATATTCTGGATGGACAGTGAAGAGGCACTGGGGAAAGGGCATTTGGCTCTCCTTTTGTCATTACAGAGGGTTCAAAGTTTGAACTAAGTAGCCCAGGGAACTTGGTGGAAAGACTGTAAATGTTAGGACAGATGAGTCATGCAGGAATGACTGGGAATGGGCGCGCTGCAAAGTCTTGTGTGCACGACAGGAAGTGGATCAGAGGAAACTGAGTTTACATGCTCCCATTTACAATAGGGAGGTGAGAAAGTGGCTTTTAGGCTACTACTGCAAACAGGGAAATGTCTTGGAAAGACTGTCATTGTGGTGCTGCTCAGGCTTTGAAGAAAGAAACAATGGAGCCAGTCCTTCCTCAGGAGTTCCTCATTAAAAAGGCTCATCAGCAGTGTAGGTGCAGCCTGTGAGCTATGTTTCTGGTCAAAGAGGAGAGTAAGAGGACAAGCAAAGGAGCAGGGTCTGTGGAGGACAGGTACAGAAGCATTTAAGTGTAGAAATGAGGCAGAGGAAAAAGTGACAGCACACACAGCAAGACTCACCTAGAAATCCTGGAAATCACTGATCCCATCCATTCTTCTGTTTTGAGGCAGAATCAGCATCTAGGTAACACCTGAGAATTTTTTGTACAGCCTCTTCTTAAAAGCCACCAATGGAGAAGGTCCCTCAGCTTCCTGAAATAGTCCTAACCATAGTGTTTCAGACAGTACATATCCAGGCTGGAAGGTGACCAGAATACCAGGAACACCTTCAGTCCTGTGAAGATTGTTGTTCAAACTTTAACTATTACAAACCATGCAAGTATTTTATTCACACAAAATATGACAGCAATGAGAATCCTCTGTTGTCATACTTTATTATACTTGCCGGGTCAATGCCTGCTAACAGCAATCACACCTTTGGCTGTCTCATATCTACTTAGTCATCGTATTTGACCTGGCCTTGTGTAAATGCTCTGAAAGGATCAGGATACAAGACTATATGTCTACAGCTCTGAAAAAAAATTGATGAAAAATAGATTAAAAGCAAGGCTAGGGTAAATTATCCTCGCTAAAAGGAAAGTTAAATATCACCTTATTCTTGAGAATTAAGCTATAGTGATTTAAGGCTACATGAGAACACTGAATTGGAGGTTTAACATGCTTTAGCATATACATATCAACTTCATGTCCACTTTCATGAACAGGTAAATGACAGTCAAAAGTCAGCTAGGAGCCAGGGAGCTGAACTGTGAACTAAGAAGTATGTTGTTAGTTTCTGCAACCATTGCTATGTTGGGTTTTGTTTGGTTTTGGTTTTTTTTTTTTTTTTATATGGACCTTGGCTAGGATTACAATGTGCTACACAGCTCCTATTACCACTCATTAATTTTCCATTATGCTGGTGTACAGATCTCTCCTAAGCCAACTTAAATCAACTTTTAGCGAAGAAGTTTGAAAGGTGTGTCTTTACTGCACATCCAATTCGTTTTACAGCATTGAAATGCTGTCAGGTCTCAACATGCTCAGGCTGTTCCAAGGCCAAGTCAGGTAGGAATCAGCTGTCATGCTTTGAGAACATTTGCTTATAATATGTCTCTGTACATTTCTGCAAGGGAAGAGCTGCAAGTGAGGTGCCCTGGGAGGGCAGAGGCAGGGAGTAATGGGGAATTGCTGTCCTGCATGTGTGCTAAACATGTAGAAAATGAAGAAAGTGTCTTTCAACAGCTTTTATTGTTAGGGCCTGCAATGGTGTTTTCAAAGCTTCAGTTTTTCCTTTGGGATGTCTCAGAGTCCATCTGACAGGAGCATTAGATGTCCTTCTGTCCTACAGCTTATGACAGTGGGATACAGCTGTTTTCTGATAGTGGTTTTGCAATGACCAACAATGTAAGCTTTGCAACATGAGGACCACTCATCATTGCTTCATTGTTCAGTCAGTAGTTAATATTATTCTTTGTGCTGGTTTTTTTGTTTGTTTTCAAATAGGAACTGTCCCTTTGTTTTTATGTTGTTCCTGAAAGAACTATTTAGTACTTAAGCTGGCTGCAGTCCTCGTTCACCTAGGCACCTGCTGAGGTAAATTTTAGAGTGTGATTTCCAGTAAGAGAAATCAAATCATGTAAGGTACAAGAATGATTGAGTATAGCAAGGTAGGTAGCATCTAAGTGGCTCGTCTGTCATTGAAATACTATTCTTGAAATGAGTATAATAACCATCCATAACCTGTAATTTTCAGAGGGTAATATGTTGAAAAGCCTCGTCAGAAAGCAGGGTTGGATAGTACAATTTGCTCGAGTCCTGTTTAGAATCACCTTTTAAACAAGGATAAAATATGGAGAAGCATTATCAGTGGCAAAAGCTTGCATCTGTTCATTCAGGATATTATTAAGTCATCTTGAACTCCGAGAGTTTAAATACACTTCTATTAAAATTCTGTCCACAGTTTTTATATATATATATGCCAATGCTTGTAATTACTTGACAAAATGGAGTTCTGATCAGAAACTTGTTATGCGTCTTAATCAATCAGCTACAAATGGCAACAGTTGACTGCAGTAGCCTTACACAAGATCTGTAGACTCATTCTGCAGCCATCGCTCTTATTAGCTCATTTGAAAAAAATAACAAAGCCACAACAAAACAATAAAACCCCAGAAGAATAACAGAGTGATCAAGGAAGGAATTACATATCTTGTGGCACTGAGAAACCTCAAACTCACAATAAAACTCAACTGCAATAAAGTGTGTCATTAGAAAGCAGTCTCTAGACCATAACATTGTTACATACAAATCTCAGTCTTTGTAGTTTAAAACCAAAGTGAAGTTATCTTAACTTATAAGGTGTTTTTGTTTGACTGCAGGGTGGAAAAAGTTGGTTCCTTGCTTAAAATATACTTCCATAAAAAAACAAAAACACACACACAAAAAAGGGGGAAATACTGGAAGGATACAGGCATGTCTGGAACCCACAATGATGTATGTAAAAGACCAAGCAGGCACGAGTCCCAGGCTGAAACAAGGAGCAGGTTGGACTGATAAAATAGATTCATCCAGAGTCAAATCCTTACTTCTCTTAGCATTGGCTCCAGGTCTGAGTTCATTACTCCTGGAAATTTCTTCCTGGAATATGCAGTTACTGCTTCTGCAGATGTAGTGGGAGCTATGTGGTCAAGTATAGGGGGCATGGTTACTGCCTGCCCAACTGGGTTGGAGCTGTCAGTGAGGCATGTAGCTCATGGGTTCACTGCCCTCTTTGTGGCTTCTTGTTGAGAAACAAGATGCGAGTCCCTAGGTAGAGGTTAGGAGGGGTTTTTAGATATTAGTAATTGCATTTTCTTGTAAGTACTTGTATGCAGTGCTGGTGAGGAATCTGGCAGGGCAGCATTATCTCTAGAAGAAAATTCCCTTTTATATAAAAAAAAAAAATATTTTGTAAAAATAGATTAACTTCAAGAGAATCTTACTTGAAATGTCATTCTTGCTCAAATCAAACAGTGAGGAACTCTACTTGGCTCAAGTAGGTGAAGCTATGTGGCAATAGCAGGGTGGATACAGTTTCTTAGACCAAAAGATGTCCAAGATTATGCTCGAGTTAAGAAAATACTCTGTACCTTGAATTGTGATTTGACAGTTAAAAAAACGCAGAGGTCTTAATGAAGGAATACACCAATGCAAAAGAAACATCCCTACAACGAATTAGAGGGCAGGTTTTAAGGGAATGCTGATGGCAGTTGTCGGAACTGTGAAAACACACATGGATGCTTGTTTCCTTGTGCAATTATTCCTATTATGCAAGTGGTTTCCAGCATGGTAAACAGCAAAGGTGAAACAGTGAGATAGATAGCTTGGACAAATACGTATTTATTTGTCAATGCTATTTTGGTGGCTGTAACTAAAAATAGATTTGCTATTGTATATCCAGTGTTGGATAGCATCAATATTTACCAGCAAATTTAGTAGTGACTAGCAACAGTCCTTTTATCAAAGACAAGCACCAAACTCTTGAGGAAGGTGTCCCTGCCTGTGGCAGGGGGTTGGAACTAAATGACCTTTAAGGTCACTTCCAACCCAAACCATCCTGTGATTCTATGAACAGTGACCCCATTTGAGGAAACAAAAGACTCAGCACAGTCTGCCACTAACGTAATCAGTTATCAGATTAAGCTGCTGATTTTGAAGTTTCTTTTCAGGTGTTCCTCAGATCTTCACTACTGTAGAGACATTAAGTGATGGTTGCTGCAGCAATATTAAACTCTGAAACTATCGCTTGATGTTTTATCTTTTTCAAGTTACAGATTCATTGCAATTGACCTGCACTGTAACTCATCAGCTTAATTCTGCTAAATGCTGCACTTAATTCTTCTGAATTCTAATGAGTTACTAGTGTACCAAACAGGCTCAAATGCTTGGTGTCTTTCTGTTGCTATCTTGAAAATACTCTGCAATCAATAGACTGAGATCCACGTATTGCAAAACAGTCAGATGAGCTAATGGCTCACATCTGGCTTTTTGTCTTTGCAGTGTTGTTTCCAAAGTATGCTTGTGAGTGTGTAAGTTCACGTGCACATTTTCTGTCTTCCTCCTTGTATCTTTTAAAGCTATTGGTCAGTTTTAACTGTATTTGACACGTAAGTAGCTGTCCCAAGGACACCACTGTTTCAATGGAAATAATAAAGTGAGGGAAAAAAGGAAACTAAACCCTTAAGTTCCTTCCATAAAATGAAGCATCTAGGAAGTGCTGCAACACCTACCAGACAGGAGAGAATCCAGACAAGACACACCTATAGTTGAGTCCTGCTGTGAGAGTCTTTCAGGCACAGGCTATGTGGGTTTTGACAACTGTGCCAAAAGACCCAAATCCATAGGTAACCAGAAATTTTTGGTCTCACTGCTTCTAGTGCTGCTCATTCTGAGGTCCCCCTTTTCATGAAATTCAGTGCTTCAGTAAATGAAGATGGAGAACTCCTCTGGCTGGAGTTAGGCGAAATGCTTAAAAACATATGAAGACAAACTAGCAAGGATACATTTTTTTTTCAGAGGAAAAACTGAATGTGTAGGGGCTGGTACAGAATTGCAGCAGTTTGAAGCTAGATAATTTCTATAATTCTATGGTGAATACGGATTTTTAGAATTAAAGTAAACCCTTGACTTTTTGTCATATCTGGGTCTGATTCTGCTCAGGAACATAAATCAAAATCATCCTTAAACTCCAATTTTCCCTGGATTCACAGGCCCATTATCATAGAATCATACAATCACAGAATGGTTTGGGTTGGACGTGACCTTAAAGCTCAGTCTAAAGCTCAGTCTAGTTCCAATCTCCAACACCTTCCACTAGACCAGGCTGCTCCAAGCCCAATCCAACCTGGCCTTGAACACTGCCAGGGATGATGTGCTTTTATCTTATGTGATGAGTTGCACAGCTTGCATACATCAAGTAAGACAGATCTGATCTTCTGTGAAGAGTAAATTAGGGGTTCCCAGAGTTGTGCAAAATGACTTAGAGGCAACAGGAGCTCCTTCTTTCTCAGCAGCGCGATGATTAAAAAAAAACAGATCCAGAGAATCACTGCTTTTCATTCTGGCTTATTCTCCACCAGATGGTGCTCTTGTCTCTGAGGTGGTGCTCGTGTCATCTGAATCAATCAATACCTGAACGTATTGACCCCTCTGCATCTCTTGATCTGTCTCTACCCACACTGTGTACCAGGATACATCGCACTGCGTGACCTCCTTTGCCCGGACCTACTTTTGCAGGTCTGACCTGCAGCTGTGCATGACTCTTTTGTAGGATGTTTGTTTGGAGTCTCTGGGTCTTCAAAACCTTATGCTTCCTTGTGAAACTGTGATATTGCAACTGAGTCCAATCACATTGCGTCAATACATCCCAATGCTTTGTTGCCACTATGCATATTAACCTTTGTGGCACTGAGACAAGCAAACCAAGAAATGAGGTATCCTCTGTGCAACTGCAGACACCAGCATGACTGTCAGAGGTCATTATATATTAATCAAGCATGGGATTATGACCTGCGATGGAATGTGTTAGCTCTTTGGAAATCATGTATTGGTTTCTCCAGACTAGGTCTGTATCACTGTAAACAAGTAGATGACATGCCAAATTAAAAACAAAGGCTGAGCCAAGCAGGAAACAAATCTGATTTTACAGCGTCTACATCCTGTGACTTCCAGAGCCCTTGCCGCACTTGCCTTGTCACTGGTCTGAGGGCAAGTGTTGATCTTGCATGGGCCAGGGCTCACCCAGAGCAGCTCATCAAAGAGCTCTTGTAACTTCCACTTTTATCTAGTACCAGGAAGAGAGCTGGCAAGGGGTGTTGTAAAGGCTCTGTTAGCTCTACTAAAAGCTCTGAAAAGTATAAAAAGTTAACACAGTGTCCAGTAATGTGATCTCTGTCATTTCAGGTGTATGAAATAACACTGCAGTGACCCACAAATAGTGTTCCTTGGACCTGAGAAGCCTCCAGCCAACAGCTGCTTAATGGGACTACAGAACCAGCTATAGCCCTGTCCTTCAGTTGTCAGCGGGCTCACAGCTCTCCATAGCCCCTACTTCTGCCTTTTCCATGGATCTCCTTTTAAGAAAACTCCTGAAAAAAATGAGTGTATATTTTACTGTAAAGTTTTTCCTTTCTTTCTCCCTCTCCATATACTTCATTTACTGGCAATCCCCATCCTACCTCCTCCTCCCCCTCCAACACTGTATTATTGGTGTTGTTCAGGAGATACACCTGCTAGACAGCTCAATGATTAACCCAGTGTCAGGAAGGGATGGGTAAGGCTTCCAACAGCTGGTATAAATTGATGGTGGATAATAGGCACTGCTTTTCTGTGGGACTTTTGTGTTTTGCTCTGATGATGTTACTGGGCTAGGAAGGAGGCAGGTAAGAGATTGCAGATACAGGCCTAAGCCTTTTCATAGGAAGTTCTTAAAGTATTTTATGAGATTAAGAATCATCACTGCCCTGTTCACCTCTTCATGAAATGACAGACACTTGCCCAAGGCACACAGTGAGTCACTCTTGGATAGTTACGCCTGGGCTTCAGCTTGCAACTTTATAATGAGTTCTGGGGGCTCTGTAACAACAGCAGATTCAAAGAGGGGAAAAAGGATTAAAGAAAAGCTTGGTGAGACCAGGGGACCGTAACAAACTGCAGATTTGTAACTATTGTGTCATATCCCTTCCTATCAGAGGCTGCTAATTCACACAGGTCCTTTCATCTGTAGATCAAGTGCCGTCTTAAAAACAGAACTTTTGCTTTAAAGCTGAACTAAAAGTCTATTATGCGTCTTCCTTTTTTCCTTTACGTTGAAGTGGGAAAAAAGGTTTTTAGCTGGGAATAATTTTAATTTCAATTTTCATTTTTTCTTCAGATTACATTTTTTTATGACCTGTTTGTCTTACTTATGTGCCATTGTGAATGTTCACTTTAGTTAAACAGCAGAAAACATTGTATTTTCCTCACTGACAAGCAGCTGAGTCCTACAAATAGCTTATTTACACACTGTCCATGGAGTGGTGACCAGGAATGGTGACTAGTTGCATGGGCCTTTAGACCTGTCCTGAGATCTGTTTTCTTTGATGTTTTAGTGGTGCAATGGGTCATGTTATCTGTTGTGAGATCTTTGCATCCTCCTTTTCCAAATGCCTAGCTGCTGTAACTTCATGGACAGATCAGCTCTTAAGAGAAAACGGGCAAAAATATACTCCCACAGTTGTGTTTATAGTGATGTAGTCCTTGCATGTGTTTGTGCTGGGGATTGATGACAGCAATCCTCTGGCTCAAGATCTGCTTGTTAGTGTGGACTAGAAAGTCTATTTCAGTTTGATCTTTTCCCTCCTAGAAATTTACCCTCGGTTTACGACCAAATCATAGGAATGGGCTTCTCACCATCTCTCTTCAGCAACCTTAATAGTAGGATGCATTTATAGAAGGACAATTATTGGAAGAATTTAAGTTCTCATTTGATCCACTGTCAAAGAGAAAAAGCTTCAGAATATTTGTGATTAAATGGATTTGTCTTTCCCATTCAGAGCTGTTTTTGTCTCTGGGAATGATCTTTGCCAGATGACCCAACACTGTGGTCAGTGTGAAAATTGATCGGGAAACAGTCAAAATTACGATGAGGATGGGACAACAGGGCTGTAGGAAACACTTGCAGGGGGGTTGGAATCAGATGATCTTTAAGGTCCCTTCCAAGCCAAACCATTCTATGATGCAGAGATGCAGATTGTACAGTATGCATGGAGAAGAGTTAATCCAACAAAACCTGTTTTTATCTCAAGACAGGTACACTGGCTGAAACTGTACTCCCCTAAGACATTTTAAGTGCAGGTGGAGAGACGGATGAGCTAGCACTCAAAACAACATCAAACTAAGGGAATTAATAGCTTTCTCATTACCAATCTCTTTGGCATGGAAAGGCAAAAGAAAAGATAATGCTAAGATTTGGGACAGGTCTAGAGAACCTGCTTTCTCCCTACACTAGCCAACCAGGAGAGTGGAAGCATATCTCCATTGCTAGGCCTTAAGAGATCATCTAGTTCCAACCAACCTTCCTTTAGATCAGGTTACTCCAAGCCCCGTCCAACCTGGCCTTGAACACTGCCAAGGATG
>JBCJKH010045844.1:4036-15071 GCA_039877255.1 Loriculus beryllinus | reverse complement strand
CCGAGCACCTCGTGTGACTCAAACCATCAGGCACTGGCTATTTGGGATGCAGGAGCCAATGTCACACTGTTGTGTGTAAGCAGTAGTTTGTAGTAATAATAACATTTTGTAAAGTATCAGCATCAAAGAGAACTGTATGATAGTACACACACAGTGTAAGGCACCCAGAAACACACACACAGTCATCACACAAATATACTCTGGGAGAGCAGAGGGAAGTCAGCAGAGCAGCTCTGGCCCAGCTTACCAATATGGTTAAAATACAGTTAAAAGCAAAAATGTCCTTCTCTATTGTGGCAGCTTGCTGTTAGGTTGGTTGGTAAAAGCGCATTCAGAGTTCCCATTCTCTTCCCATAACTCATCCTGCCCTATTTTAACTGTTGTCTAATAATGTGAAACCATCATCACTGATACAGCAACAGCTGAGCTTGTGGGTACCTGTATCCATAGGTTGGCAGCTGCTGGTGCTGGAGCACCATACTGGGCTCCCAGCCGCTCAGGCAGCTCTCACATGGGAGGGCAGCTGGCTGCAGGCCTTCCTGGGCAGACCATGGTGATTCCCTGGAAGACACAAGGTGGCCAGAAATGTGTTTGCATTTATGCCACCAGAACTGGGGTGTCCAACACCAGTAACACAGCTGCTGCATCAGGAGAGGCAACTGCAAGTTGGCTCGTGCTGCGAGTGGCTGTGCTCCCTGAATGTCCTTGCGGACCTGATCCTGCAATCCTCCTGTGTGCCAAGATCGCAGAATCAGGCATGTTTGTATTGGAAGGGTCCTTATAGCCCATCCAGTTCCACCTCCTGCAATGAGCAGGGACACCTTCCACTAGACCAGGAACCTGGCCTTGAACACTGCCAAGAATGGGGCAGCCACAACTTCTCTGGGCAACCTGTGCCAGTGCCTCAGCACCCTCATAGTGAAGAACTTCTAATATTCCTTCTGAATCTCCCATCTTTCAGTTTAAAGCCATTCCCCCTTGTCCTGTCACTACAGACCCTTGTAATAGGTTCCTCTCCAGGTTTCTTTTAGCCCCTTTTAGTCACTGGAAGCTGCTCTAAGATCTCCCTGGAGCCTTCTCCTCTCCAGGTTTAGCAAGCCCAGCTCTCTCAGCCTGTCTCCAGAGCAAAGGTGCTCAAGATGCTGGGCATCTATCAGCCTTACTCATCTATGGAGTAAGATCGGTACGATCTGCAGGATGGAGGCAGCACAGTCTGCCGTGTGCCCTGAAAACTTTTCACCACAGCATTCCTTATAAGTGGCTTTGTTTGGTGTTGCCTATAATATTAGGAATTAAAAACAAAGAAAAGAGGGAGGCAGTGGGACATTGAAGAGGAACGATGTGCAGGTGGGGCATCAGGCTTCACCAAGTGGCTTTGGAGGTGTACCATCACACAGAAGAGATGCTGGTCACTTCATGACAAACCCAGATCGTGAGGAGGGCTGGAAGGGAGGCAGACCCCATGTCCTGACGGCTGTGTCACACAGATCACAATCACTTCTTACTGGAAAAGCCCATGGGAAAGTGAGGATGTGCACAGATACTGGAGGCATGGTGCCATGGTGCTCTTCCCTCGTGTGTCTGTCTGCAGGGTGAAGCAGCCAATGCCCCTGCCATCTCCTGCTGGTTAAGGGGGTCATCTGGGTGTGATGGAAGCAGCTTTCCACTGTGCTCTTCATAACACACCTGAAAGGGTTACTGTAGGAGCAAGCACAGGGGAAGGTTTCAAGCCCTAAGTCAGCCAAGAAGCTGAAATAGTAGGAAGCTGCACTGAAAAGAAGAAGGAAAGAAAAAGAAAAGGAGGTTTGAATGGCTCCAAGCCTGCTGAGGCGCATAAAGAAGGAGAAAAACACTGCAGGCATGAATCCTGTCCAGCTGCTCTCCACAGACCCGGCATGGCAAATTTGTCACAGGAAATAAAGGAGAGAAAAGGAGTGAGACAGGCCAAGGCAAGGAGGACACATGGAGAGAGGCTTTCAGCCTCCAGTGAAGCTGGAGGGCTGAGCTCATCTCTACACAAGGACCTCTGGCCAGTGCCAGATTTTGGGTGCTCCCAGAGACACACAGTGGGAATGTGGATGGGGTTGGATAGTGAAATGTCCTCTGGGCATCAGCAAAAGCAATTGCATTAGCTCTGCCCCCAGCTCACTAAGAGTGAAACAGGGAGAAGGTGCAAGAAGAATGGGTAAAGGCTGTTTGCTTGGTCTGCCTCCTGCAGCACCCAAATGCCCTTCTGCAAGCATCTGGAGAAGGATGCTCTCAACCTGTGATTCAGAACATGCTGCAAGATCTGCGAATCTCTGCCTTTGTGCAACAGAGGAATTGGGGGAAAAAATACGGAAAGAGGGAAGTCACTGTGTCCTTCAACCAGCACCAGTTCATGGAAATGCGCTTCAGTGTCCCACTGCTGTGCAGGCAGAGTAGGACAGCTTTAGCAGCAGTGATATTGTGCACCCACAGGATGCCTTTTCCTCCTGGACACTTTGCAAACCTGAGTGGGATATACAGGTTTCACTTGTAGGTATGTAACAATCAGCTACAGCTGAGCAGGCCAGCTCCATCCTGGTAGGAAGGAGGAGACACCTCCCTCCTGATCTGGATTATATTGCCTCTGGATGAGACACATTGCCCTCATAGTAAAGGCAGTACCTGGGCTGGCACTGAGGCAGGGATGCTGCGAGTCAGGATGTCCTGGATGAGGGACACCACTCATACCATCACCATGAGGTGCTATTCTGTAGCCCTGGCCACCAGGTAGCTCCAGCAAAGCAGCACCCAGCCTGGATACTGTTGGCTTCTACTGTCTGTAGAAGGAGATGAATGAAGGAGGAGGGAAAGAATGACTCTATATCCTCATGTCCAAGACAGAACAGGCCTTGGTCTGTCTAGGAGATGAAGTAGCTATTGAGAAGATGCCCTTTCAGATGTGACACGCAGTGTCATGCATCCCCATTAGGGAAGGTTTCCAGTCACATGTGGTGAGAAGGCAATGCCATTGTATCCTGCAATCACACCCTGGCTGGGACCATTTTGCTGTGAGCACCTTGCCGAAGAGGGTTGATGGATAAAAGCTATGAGGTTAATGAAGCTGTAGAGGCCAACCTGAGATGAAGTTTGTGATTTTGACCTTCAGTGTTTAGGAAAGACATAAAAAACCTAGTTTTAATACATAGAATATACCAAAGCACTACTTAGGTAATGCGCATGTAACTTCTGGGGTCACTAAGGGTCCTTCTTGGGAAGAAGTGAATAGGGAGAGGATGGGAACAGCTTTAGTGACAGGTACCAGTACAGAAGCTAAGGAAGGCTGTTGTTGTGGTTTTGGAGGTGGCAGGTGAAGAGCAATGGTCTGAAGCTGAAGGAGGAGCAGGGTTCAAATTAGACTTGGACGTAAGGGCTGAGCAACAGAGAAAAGTCACCCATTGAGGTGAAGCTGCCTGGATTTGCATGGAGCTCAAGAAGTGATTCAGAAAGAGATTCTGCCAGGAGGAAGTGTTTGTCTAAACACAGTCCTGCTGGCCATCTTATACAATAACAAAGCTGAAGCCTCTGAGAGCCAGCACTAAACCCGGGTCATTTCATTGCTGTATGCTCAAGGTGGGTCTCTAGATACTGAGGCTAATACAGTTTCTCAGGTGAAATCTCCATGCAATTTGCTGCTGGCTCAGTGCAAATAATGAGCACCAGTTGTGGTTCAATACTACAAATGTTTTTGCTCAGAAATCAGTCAATCCAGGAGGTCATTTACTGCTAGAAACATTATGTCACCTGAACCTAGGAGACAAGGCTGCCTGGTCAGCTGTGAGCTGTTGACTTGCCCTTGATCACAACACGCTTCAGCTCCAGCACTCACTGCCTCTTCCTCCTCTGCCTCCGAGTACTCCAGTGCTGATTTTGAGCCATTTATTCCTACAGGGCTGGTTCAATGTGACGAACATGTAGGGAGAGAGTGCAGGAGGCAGAGCTTGTGTTCTCTGCCCCAGGATGCCTCCAATGTCTGGGAACCTTGTCACAGCAAGGAACAAGTGTGGAGGCAATGATGATGTACCAGGTATGTCTAAGCAGCTGTTTATCTTTTTTATTTTAGTTTTTTCTTTAATGTTTTCCCTCTTAGTTAAACGTCAGAGGGTAAAAAAGCCACAGAAGCCCAGGTGTGGCTGTTAAAGATGAGGACTAAGTACCAAACCCAGCTTGGGACAGGCTCTGTTGAACCTGTGCAATTCTGGGAGGCTGCAAGGAGGGGGCTTTACCGAACGATTTGTACCAGAACACCTGTATAAAAACATCATGTTGGGATGTATCCAACATCACCTCTGGATCATGTGAAAATCAAATGCCTTCAAAATATACTTCAAGGCTTGTGAAAGCTTGAGCGTGTTTGAAGGGCCTCTAGATGCCAACAGAGCACAGTGCAGCGCAGGTATCAGATGTTTGCAGTCCACCAGGACCTCCCATCCCTGCCTTGTTTGTCGCAGGTAGAAGTCTCTAATAAGCTTGTAACCTAAAACTGAGCCACGAGAGCATATTTTGTCACCTGGGCTCACCCAAAGGTCTTCCCGTGGGGGTTACTAAAGCTACTTCAGATGGCAGCAGCGACAGCTACTCTGTGCTATCCTCACACACCAGATGCCAAACTGCAGCCCATGAGAACAGAGCCCAACCACCCCCCATGCTGTTGGGTGCCTCAGGTTCTGAGCAAGATTCCCATCACCTTTCACATCCAGACACATTTTCTAGCAAGATTTAGCAGCCGTTAAACAGTGAAAGCTGAAATCTGGGGAAGGAAGGTAGCACACTGCTGCATTTTCCAGAGCTTTTTCCTAAGCCACAAACACAGGTTTCAGAAGGAACCATGCCAGGCTGGTGACTGCTTTCCACCTTCCAGCTCAGCTCCATGCTTCTCATCCCTGCTCCCCATCCCTGCTCACCCTTCGGAAGCACATTCATACCTGGTATGCAGACAATAAACCCAAAGACAGCCAGCACCTGGGTCCTGCAGGAGACTTCTCCTCCTGTGGCCTTGAAAATAAGGGTAGGGAAAGGAGGTTTTGGTTGTTAGTGCTTGGCTGTTTTGCCCTGCTAGCTCATGTAAAAACAGCTGCGGAAACACAAGATAAAGAACTCTGTGGTTTCAGCTTCTAACCTCAAACAGCAAACCTCCTCAAAAACAGTTTACTGTGTGGACACATTGCTTCGAAGAAAGGATAAGGAGCCCAACCAAAAAGAGCACAGCATAGTAATTCACAAATAGTATTTAGTCACAGAGGAGCTGTAAATAAAGTAGAGGATGCTCCGAGATCTGAAAGCTTCAACAAGCCAATTGCATCTCTTCCCAGGAGGTTTTGTCTTCTTTTTTCTCTTGTTGAGATGTCCCACTCACTATTGACACAGGCACCTCCTCCCAAAATCCCATTAAAAGAGAGGCTTTTCAGCATGTGCCAGGCATATCCTTATGTGAAATGTGCTAAGATGTTGCAATTCCTATTCAGTTTAGTCTGAGTCAGTACAATGAAGCAGTGCAATGCAGGGCTCGGGGGCTGGGGAAGAACATGGCAAGGAGAAGTTAATTAATCTACAGTAATTTTGGACCGCTGAGTTTCATTTTTGTGTGTACCACTAGCACGGTACTCATGGAACAGGTTGAAGATTTACAAGCAAATAGGGAGAATGAAGTACTGATATGTTATCTATAGCACTTACGGCTTCGGAGGAAAAACAGATGTTTTCTAAATGTAGATGTTGCCAGGACTGAAGTAACAGCTGACACGTACTGATAATTACTCATTAGACTTGTTCAGTGGGTAGAGCTTAGCAGCAGCGGAGTAAAGGCTGCGTAGCAGGCTGACTGCTTGCCCCCGCTCTGAGGAATTTCTGCTTCAACTTCCCTTTTTCCTTCCTTTTACTTTTCATTATTAATTCCAGAGCTGTCAGTGTCTGCCAGCAGCCCCCATGTCCTCTCTCCCTGCCCTGGGAACACACCCCATTGAAGTCCTGAGGCAGGTCCCTGCTGGTGCTGGGGGGGAGCTTTGGCAGCCTTCCTGGCTGTGCCCCATCCGTATGGCCGCCACTGAGCAAAGGGGAAGTTCAGGGTAATCAACTCAAGTGGTCTCATCCACACCAGTCCCTGTCCCACCCGGGGGCCATGCACCCGCTCGGTGCCAATGCCAAACAATTTTGGGGCAGAAAGTGCAAAATCCTGCTAACTGGCACAGCACAACTCTGTGGCAACATCCCCAAGGGGTGAGACCTGGGGCTACATGAGGCTGTGGGCAAAGGAGGCATTGGAGAACCTCAGGCTGTTTGTGCTGCAAGCAGTAATTCCTGCTGTTAGTCACTGGTGCTACAAGAACAAACACTGCTTCACACATCAACAAGTGTCAGGAGTGAGAGAACAACAGATTGGCTTGATTGAATATGAACAAACTATAACCCAACCAAACCCTCATTTCTTGTTACCAGAAAGGCACTGGGGTATAGAAACCCTGTGTTTGAAATTGCCTTCTAACAGCTGACTTTGAGTTGCATCTTGTCTTTGGAAGGAAAGCACATCCACCAGATTTTCCCAAGGACTGGAAAACATTGAGATGTAATACCTTTAAAGTTCATCTTCAGAGGTGTGAGTGTGATTCAACACTAAACCTGGACTGCAGCCAAACGTAGCTGAGGAGGAGTCCCACTCACAAGGTGGAGTGGGTCGCTCTGCCCAGCCACCCAAAACTCATGGCTATGGGTCTTCCCCCTCCGCCTTGGGACACCAGGGAATCACCCCATCCCTTCCTGGGGAAGCTGCAGTGCTGGGATGGAGAGCAGGGAAAGGAGTCCATCCACTCTTCACCCTCCATCAGTCTCCTTTTGCTGGTGGATTTAGACCAAGCAAGAGCTGTAAATGAGTTTTAAATAAAGGCAGGCTAGGCTTAAATTAAAAGCTCTCTTTCGTAAGGCAGCTTGTGGCTATTGTCAGCTCCACCAGACCAGGCATCCGTGGGTGGGCAGCATTGGTGGCAGGGTGGGCCCAGCACTGGTGGAGCGGTGCTGGAGTTGGCAGCGGGGCACAGCCACCATGGCTGTGCAGGGGACGTGTCGGCTCCCTTTGGCCACAAAGCCACCGCTCCCCTGGGCCGTCTGCATGCAGAGACCTGTGTAGCACTCCCACATGAGGTTGTTCTTTGCAGGGTGGGGTCTGACACTTCCTCTGCTGGTGTCACCGGGGCAGAGGCACGCTTTGAGGGAGCAGGCAGGGGTTTCCCCTCTTTGGAGGAAAAAGAAACCCTGCCTGCTCTGGGAGACCATACCGGAGGTGTCCCCCCAAGAGCCCCACTAATGCTCCCCATGCCCTGCACCACCCCAGCATCACCTTACTGGGGCTGGGCTACGTTTCCTCTCTGGTGGTGGTGGTGTTGTGATACACAAATAGCCACCACACTCTAAATGATCAATCCAGGACATAACCCTCAGATGTTTTACTTCCTGAAAATAGAATCTGACCACTGCATCTGTCAGAAATCTGTTCTGACAAATCATCTTATTTAAGGTTTTTCAAAGTACATATACAAGCAGAAACAAGCACCCCTCTTCCCTTTCAGTGCAATAGATCCCCCCTCCCCCCACCCCTACTCCCAAAGGGCACATACTGTTCAGCATCTGAGTTGTAAAAACACTGGTCTGAAACCAGACCATAAAAGGGTCTGTGTATAGTGCTTCTAAATGTTACATAAAATATGAGGTAGTCTATAACTTCATGCTTATTTAGTACATAGGACAAAATGCTGTACTTGGTTACACACACTTCAGTGGATCACTTGCAGTACTTTGCAGAGAATAAAAAGCAAATATGGGTCTGAGTAGCAGCTGGTTTTGAATGAACAATCTTATTGCAGAATAATGGTATTTTTTTTAATTTAGTTATGCTTAGTATTTAACTACAACTTTCCAACTTTACCTTTGCTGCACCTGGGGATTTTTTGAGGATGGAGGCTATTTTTGGAGCATGACGTTCACTGTCATGTTTGAAGCAGAGCTGTCAAAACAAGTGCATCAGGTCATGCTGTGAGCAGTTTATCTTTGTGAAAAACATTAGAATACAGAAGAGTGTGGTCTTGGAGATAGACTAGTAATTAGGTATCGATTGTTTTCGCTAACACTTTGTGTACAATTCTAAACAAATGCATGATCATTTCTGACTCCTTCCTTTTAAACCCAGATATTTGGCAGTGCATTCATTTGAAAGATTACAAAAAATGAGGAGTTTTTACAGTTGCTTCACTTGGGCTTAAATTTATTTGGTTCCTATAAAAATCCTCCTTTTGAAGGGAATCAAAACAATCATTAGAATCTCATCAGAATCTATTTTTGTAGACACAGCTAATGGAGATAGTTAGAGGGTGTGTTAGAATCATTGGGATTCTGTTAGAATCATTGGGTTGGGAAGGACCTTAAGATTACCTAGTTCCAACCCCCCTCTCATGGGCAGGAAGAATTCACACTAAACCACGTCACCCAAGGCTCTGTCTAACCTGGCTTTGAACACTGCCAGGGATGGAGCATTCACAACTTCTTTCAGCAACCCATTCCAGTGCCTCACCACCCTAACATACCAAAAGGAAGGTTTCACTGTGCTGGAACAGATGAGGACAGGAGTGGGTTGACTTTTTACTCCATCAGAACAGCAGAGGAATTGCTATTGCTTTGCAGAATTCTAGAGTCTGTTTCAGGCTTTGCATTAACATCCTGAAGTGACAATTCCTGTAAGACAAACCTCAGTAATGATGTGTCACAATTCATTTTCAAGAAGAGTTGGACTTCTTTTAACTTTTTTACCATACCCATTCCCCTTAACCCTAGCACAGTGGTCAAAACTGGAATCTAAATCCAACTTTTGACACACACATTTACAGAAATGGAATCACTAGCCAGCACTTTCTCCTAGCCTCATCAACTGCCAACAACACAAAGTGAAGTGCAGCTTTTACATGCTCCAGTGGGCCAGATGACCTCCATCTTCAAATCCTGTGAACATGCTGTTCCTGTTCTTGTGACTGCTATTCACTTTTTTTCTAACCCTTACATTATGGGAAATTAAGATTAGGGATCTAGATAGATCCACAGACCCAACGGATGATGGCAGGGAGAGATACAGGAATGGTTAAGTGTTTCCCTGGACTACAACACTATTTTACTGCAAGATTGAAGTTTAAGAATCCTAAGCTTAAGGAAAAAAAGGTTTTCCTGCTACTTCCATATCACATAGATCCTACAAAAATCCTGTTACACATCCCTATCGTGTTCATACCCCTCCAGCTTGTCTCAAGAGATATCGTGCCTGGCTTTCTCTTACTCCACATGTATTCCGTAGCCAGATGCTACAAGAATCAAGGTTCAGGTACTGTGCATTCCCTTGTGCTTTCAAAAGAAATCCAACCATTAGGGGTCAATGCTACAATTCAGAAGACACTACATGATTTCCATGACGTAGACACTACATGATTTCCATGACGTAGACTGCACTTACACAGTCCATTTTGCCACTGGAACAAAGCTATCCCACAGGAGCATTGCTCTGGAAGTGCTGCTGCAGAGCAGAGGCTATACCAACTTAAATGATTCCTGTACAGCACACAGGAGCACTGCACATTTCTCTGTATACCAAGATGCCCTCCTCCAAACTATACAAGCCAAGCCTGGAAGGGTAACCCTTCACTAGTTTCGGTCCACCAGGGCAATCACCTTTTTCCATGCCTCAGCTGACAAAGAGATGCCTGCAGAATGTCTACGTGGTATTCAGCTGAAGGGTCTGCTCTGCCCATCACATGCAATATATTTTCCATTTGCATCACGTGCATGTGGTTGGGAAGAAAATCATGCTTTCACACAGAGAAACGTTATTGGTTTTAGACATGTCAGTGACAAGATCCTACCAGACCAAAGCTTTGCAATGCCAGGAACACTCCTATTTGTTTTTTCTTTTCCATTAACAATAGACATCCCATGCAATGCAAAGCTCTCTCCCTCCCTCTCCCATTTCTCAGAAGGTCAGCCTGCTCTGATCCGTGGATGTTCAGGTCCTGCAGGCTTCACAAACCTTGAAACTTGTCTTTTACTACAAGTTAAATTACTTGCAACAACTGACCACAAAACAAGTTTCAGATTAAAAGTTAAGCCCCACAGTCAAGTGAGGATTGAGGATTAAGCCCCATAAGTGTTAAAACAGTAGATATATTCCTCTACTGCATTAACAACTTCAGGCAAAAGCCTTTACTTTATACTCAAATATTTCTACTGTGTCCACAAACATTAGGATTTGAGCAGGAAAGGCTACCTCACTCCAGCTCAAAACCTCTTTCCATGCCTGTAGCAAACTTTGTGGACAGCAACACACTCCATTCACTGGAGGGGTAGGGAAGGAAATATTAATTAGGTTAGCATAAGCATCTATGACACTGAAACAGGAACCCGGATTTTTTTTCACCTGGGACCACATAATAAAAGCCTGAAACAAGACATAACCTAAGTAAACACTTCAATTGAATATGGGTGTACTAAATGACTAACCTACATTCCCATGCAATCAGAAGAACACCAAGAGAGAGAAATGATGATCATTAGACTACTGCTGCTGTGCTTGGCTTAGGAAAATGGACTGTCTACAGGATTTATTAGACTGACTGCTGCTGAATGGTGAGCTACTCATATTAATGGATGTTAGCTCAGGAAGGACACTGGAAAGAAACTAAGAAAAACAGGGCCAGACAGGGATGAGGCAAGACACTGCAACTCACCTAGAAAAAGTCAATGAGATGCACCAATATACTCTGCATGTATTTAAGAGAGCATTTCTCTGCTAAAGACTTTCTCAAAGTAATAAACCTTGCTGTTCTGTCAATCAATGACAGATGTGTCCAACAGCCAAGCAGATTCCATAGCAAGTACTGTTCAAAATGAAGAAAATTTCCACCTACAATTTCATTCGCTCCAACTCCATCCGTTCACTGATACAATGGATACTGAAGAGGGACTCTTCATCAGGGACTGCAGCAAT
>JBCJKH010045843.1:37296-56863 GCA_039877255.1 Loriculus beryllinus | reverse complement strand
CTCCATCCCTGGCAGTGTTCAAGGCCAGGTTGGACAGAGCCTTGGGTGACATGGTTTAGTGTGAGGTGTCCCTGCCCCTGGCAGGGGGTTGGAACTGGATGATCTTAAGGTCCTTTCCAACCCTAACTATTCTATGATTCTATGATTCTGTGGTGCTGCCAGCAGTCAGTGCTGCAGTTCTGTCCCTTAAAGAGTGTCCTATGTGACTGGCATCTCACAGTATTATTTTCTGAGCTCTCTAAAGATATGGCATTGTCACATAATCTACCTGTAGATTCCACAAGGCAGGAGATAAAGAAGAATAACATGCTTTATAGTATGCTGGTGAGCAAATACGGAAATGCTTCACTGTTAAGGAGAGACATAAGGAAAAAAGAGGACAAGGATGCACCACTTTGGTGATCCATTGTGGCTCCCGGGTTGTTCAGCTGGGTAGGCCTGGGGTTTTGGTGAAGGTTATGTGTTTTGGGAGAAGGAAGCAATATCTTCAGCAATAGCCCTCACATCTGGGCAAAAAGCAGCAGGAACTCAAGGGTTCCTGGGTGAAAAGGTGAGAGACTTTCTGATGAAGGATGGGGCATGTTAGAGTGGTGGCAGGGATGGGAATGTTGAGAGGGGAGATTAAACTTAGTGGTCTCTTAACTTTTTATTTTCATCTTTTTGTCATTTCAGTTCTGCTTGAATCACTCAACAAGAACGAGCAATCAGCCAATGGCCAGTCCCAGTCCAAGGAGTCCACAAACCCTCAGTTCAAGAAAATGGGTGGGAACTTCCCATCGGCCAACGGGGAGGTTGGCGGGGAGGCCCCCAAGGGCTACACTCAGGACCAGGTGGATGCAGTGAAGAGGTGTGTGCATGGCTCTCCATGGCTTCAACCTGCAGTTTGTTTGAGTTGGTTGTGTGATACCGTTCTGTTTTTCACAGGGATTTAAAGATTTCAGCTTTGAACCGTACTGGGTGGGTTTTAGTTGGCTGGGTGTTAAAAGCGTACTAAGAGGATTTATAGCTACACCGGCTCTGGGAAGCAGCTGGGTTGGGTCTGTGAGGGATGAGATTTCTCCCCAAAGGCATGCACGAGAGCTTGAGTTGTAAGCATGTAGGCCTCTTCCTGGCTGAGGTCCAAAGAGGCATTTTGGATGCATTCATCTCATGGACTTCACATTAATGTTTGCTTTAGTGTTATTCAGTAATGCTATGAAAATCCCATGTGCTCCCACGAGATCCTGTAGGTGGAAGTCAAGGTTCACAGCTTGCAGAAGGTAGCCCTGCTTCTCTGAGGTTCGGTCTAGTAGCAAGTGACAGGACATATTCCTCTTCCTTTCTCCTGATGATACTCTCTTCCTAGAGCCCAATAAACTATAAGTCTGTTGTTGGATGCTTCACTCTATTAGCATAATAAACTTCTAAAGCTCCTGCTGGAAGGTCCCAGGGCATGTTTATCCAGTCATCTGTTTTCCAAATCCTGTTTCAAGCCATTCTTTATTCCTTTCTACCATTTGAAAATACTGGAAGTTGAAGGATGAACTGCAGGCACAGTCACTGGGAAAACTTTGTTTAAGGTTACGGACATGGCCTGAATTGCACAAGAGCCCCTGTGGCTAATGGGCTTATGGGGGTGTTTGTTACATCATCCATTTCTCCAAAACCCCAGCAAGCTGTGTTATGTCTCATCAAAGTCATGTGAGAAGGAGAAACCATTGCTAGGCTGTGAGTGTACCCAGAACAAACTGGCTGCACACACAGGCCTGGGCAGCCTCCTCTTTCTTCATCTAGTGTTCAGCTGATGTTACTTTTAGGTCTGTGAATTAACTGAGTATGAGGAGACTGGAGGGGGGGGACGGACCACCAATAGCCCAGCTATCCATCAGATCCTGCCCTGCCAATCCCAAATAGCTTCCAAAACGTGAGCATGATGTATCTGAAGCTTATTTGCCAATGACATTCCTCTGTGGGTGATATCATTGCCTGAGGAGAGGCCCTTCTACCTCTACTGGCTTGACTTGTTCTGTGAGAGTGTTTGTATGCTAGTAATGCAGGCACAGTGGGAGTGAGTTGGTGAAAAAATTGGCTCATCCTGAGAAGAATTAGAGCTGAGTAAATCAGAGTTCACTGAACAACATCGATTGAAACTGTGATGTGTGAGATGTTGCAGAGTTGATGTACTCAGTGCAAAGTGCTTGTCAGAGCTGAAACTAACTGTCCATGTTTTTTCCTTTCTCTGCTGTCAGGGTAAAGCAATGCAAAGATTACTATGAAATTCTGGGAGTAAACAGAGAAGCTTCTGATGAGGACCTCAAAAAGGCTTACCGGAAACTTGCACTGAAGTTTCACCCAGATAAAAACCACGCACCAGGGGCTACAGAGGCATTTAAAGGTAAAAAGCATTTCCAGCTCTTTGATTTGCCCTTATCTATCAGACAATGGTGCTGAGTTGGGATAGCAAGGACTCTTAAGAACAACCTCATGAGCCAGGTAGAGTGAAATAAAGTTCTTCTTTGTAAAGTTATCTCTCCTGATCTGGTTGTATTACAAATAGGAAAAAAACCACAAAATAAGCTTAAAATAATAAACACAGGTGGGCATAGACAGGATTCACTTCTGCTAGTTGAACAAAGAGAAGCTTTCCTTCCTTTTCTCATAGCAACCCTCCCTATGTGTTGCTTAATCCTCCTGTCACACTGCTCAGAAGGAAGGTCCCTCGGGATGTTACCAGTGTCTTTTCTGGAGAGATGCAGGATCATTCACCCAGGAGGGAGAAACTCAAAGTCCTGCAGCCATCCAGCACGGCACAGGTGCTGGGATGCACCCCTGTCTACTGACAAATCCAGCAGAGACCCACTGAATTGTTCAATACTAGAGGCAGCTGTTGGGTTCATGAGTCCCTCGAGAGAAACACTGTTGGGGAGGCACAATGGCAGGAAACTTACCTTCTTCAGAACTTAGTTTAGAAGTTAAACACTTCAGAAGTGTTTAGACTCTTCCACTCGTTGAGAATTTCAGGCAGCCAGTAAGCCTTCAGGTTTCTAAGCAAGCACTCAGAACCTGACCATTGTGAAAGGATACAGATGGAACTGGTGAACAGAAAACTCAGGTGAAAATTTTTAGGGTGAAACCATCAGCCATACAACTGAACCCAGTCAGAATGCAAAAAAGGTCATCAGGAGGTTCAGTTCTGCTGCGAAGAGCCCAATTCTCAGGGCCTCTCTACAAATGCAGCAGGGATGTTTCTGGCTAATAAGATACCTTAAAAGTGGCATAATTACCCAATTGCTATTGCTTGGAACATATAACCCTATTTTCCTTTGCAAACTGCAGAAGTTTGATTATTACTGTTTTGCTAAATGCAGAACTTCTTGATGCCAGTTGTACAGCACAGTGTTTGCAGTGATAAGGTATTTAAATAGTAACATCTGATTCTGGCCGTCTTGGGAGTGAAATACATGAGATGTCTGCTGGAGCAGGGAGCAAGGCTAGCCTGGTCTGAGTGTATTGATACAGTATTCGGGTATGCTTCTAGTAGACATGAATTCAGCAGTAAAAGTCTTATGTAAGGTTTGTTCAAGACATTTAAGTCTTAAATCCCTAACTGATAAAGTGTGTTGCCATTAGCAAATAATGAGCTGTCCCCCAGCTACTTGGGAGAACCTGTTTTATTACGGGGGACAGATTAAAGAGTGAACATCTGCAGACATCTGTCTAAGCCGCATGTGCAGTAAGCTGCTGTTGGATAGTTTATCCTTTGATCCCTGCTCAGTGGCGAAAGGCAGGTTTCTTCACCTGTAATCTTAAATGATGATGTTTGCTGAACGCTGTGACAAGAGTTACGTGCCAGAAGTCGCGCGTTAAGCAAGGTGCCCTTTATCCTCCAGTGCAGAGCTATCTGCTATCTCTCCTCCAAGCCTTGCCTCATTCGTTCTCCTGTCCTTCAGCCCCTGAACTGAGCTCCTACTTTGCAGGGCTCACTGAAGTCCAGCTCTTTGGTTCCAGAGGGTGAAGGGGAAAATGTGCACTGCCATGAGGATTTTAGTTAATCTTTCCTTACATTGATGTATTAGGTGAAGTCTTGGCATTCGTCTTCCCAGTGACAACTGATAAAGTATTACAGCTTGTCCCGAGACCTTGTCTCAGTCTGCCATTGCAGTTAGCTGCAGTTTGTTTTCTGACAGATCTGCATCACTACCTTTGGCTGATACTGGGGAAAGAGTTGAAACTGGGTACTTTGAGCTAAAATCCTGATCTGGAATGAGATGTTTCTTGGGCTTTGTCAGCAGAAAGTCAGTAACGAACAAAACCCTGAACTGCTACATTTTGATTGCTTAATCATACAGTTTAAAAGATCAAGCTAATATGCTGAGAGACAGTCTTTATCGTCCAGCTTCACTGCCTGTTTGTAGAAGTGTTTGCTCTGTGTGAACTAATTATAACCAAGAAGGAGAACAAGCGTACTGACATTACATCCTCCACACTCCAAATCTCTGGTCTAAGAAGAAACCGTACACCTCAATCTGACTACCAGCAAAATGTTGGATCTTCGAGTTAATCCTCTCCAAAGGGTGTATTTCTCCCTCTTTTATCACTTCTGCCCCTGCCTTTCATACACAAGGCAACTACTGTCATGAACATTTTTGCCTTCTTGTGACACAAGGACGAGAGGGGTAGGCTCTAAAGTCACGGAGGGAGGCTCTTGGGTAGGTTGGTGCAGAGGGGAAGTAGTAAGCTGGAATGTGTCAACAGAAAAGTACAGAAATAGAAGGGTGATAGGCAGTTATTCTGGTAGAAAGGCTCAAACATGCTGAGGTTGGAAGGAGAGTGAGCTGGCGAACTGGAGGGGCTTTAGTTCGACATTTCTACCATCACAGGCACTAACAGTTCTTGTAATTATGCACCTTATTTTTGGCATCCAGAAATAGAAATTCATAGTTGATGGACACGACTTAGTGTTTTCTTACTAGCTCTTATGTGAGGTTTTAAAAGTCTCTTTCAGTGACCTAGCCCTTACATAAATTCTTTGCAGTTCTGGTTTTAGGCCATGACATTAAATTCCCTTAGTGCCGCTTCTGAATAAAATTTGTCAACTCAACTTGTATTTTCCTGTACAGTTGCTTACAGCTGAAGGACTTGGGCATTAGTTGTTCAAAAGAAATAAGTTTAAGTCAAACATGTAGCTGCTCTGTTACCAGCATTTCCTTTGCAGTTCATAGTTTCATTTATCTGAGAAGGTTTCTCTAGGGACATATACCGAATTTGTACCAGTCATATCATAACTTCTTCATTTGAATTAATTAAGGCCTTTTTAATTGAGTCTCTTCTCGTGGTTTCTTTCTGTCTGTGTTTGCCAGAGAAGTGTGCCAGGTGCTAGTGCTCTGCTGCTGAAGTAGCCTATTGAAAAGATGTGGGTAGTTGAGAATGTCATTCGTGTAATATAAAAGGCAAGTCCTGGCAGTTTGCAGGACTAAATGTATTATCTGTAAAAGAAAGAATCTAATTGCTTCCTTATTGTCAATATTTCAGCCATTGGTAATGCATACGCAGTATTGAGCAACCCAGAGAAGAGGAAGCAATATGACCAGTTTGGAGATGAGAAGCTCAACTCAGCTCGGCATGGACACAGTCACTCGGATTTCCACCGTGGGTTTGAGGCAGACATCTCCCCCGAGGACCTCTTCAACATGTTTTTTGGTGGTGGTTTTCCTTCTAGTAAGCACATTAAACCTTAATCTCTTGAATGGGACCCAATCCTTTTGACAGAGCAACAGTGCAATAGTGATTTGTATGGCTGTGCAAGGATTGCTGAGTCTGTTGAAAGTTCTTCACACATGACATAAACACCCAGAGTTTTCTAAGTTGTTCATAGGCGTCCTTGGAGAACTCAGCAGCCAGCAGGTAATGCTGTCAGAGCTGGACTTCTTTGCAGCTCGAAGTGTTTGTTTGCATGTTGGCTGCGTTAACTGTTATTAGGTTGTGTTGAATGTTAGAATAAAAAATGTCTTGTTTTAAGGCTAGTTGTAAAAATAATCCTATTTTGAAGAAAGCTTTTCTTTCTGGTGGTTTTAGAAGTTAAATCTTCTTATCAGAGCAAACTATGGTAATGCCTGGGCCTTGTTCTTGATCTGTATCTTCTCTCACATGCAGCTGAAGCAGTTTCTGTGAGATCAGTGTCTACTTCCTTCTTTCCACTTTGTCCCATAAAAAAGAGGAAAGTGTTATGCCTAGAGCTCAATTTAAACCTCTTGAATTGAAAATTATATTTGTATCCTGTCTATCCACAGTGCTGATCCTGGTTTGGGGAGCAAGAATGAACCGATTGACTATTCCTTCACTTGATTGGTTCCAAGCAAAAAGAGAGGTTTAATATAAGGATAAGGGTATTCTATAAGATTCCCTTGTATTTACTCTAGTCATCTTTGACTGGCAGTAGAGGCAGTGGTTATTTGACCTCTGTGGACCAACTTGGAAACATAAATATTTTTGTTTCAGTTGAGAAGATTTACTCTGGTAGCTCTCTCCTGTCTGGTATGTAAGAATTAACACACTAATGTCTAATACTTGCAAAGGCATCTTGAAGCCTTTTGCAGGATGTTCGGCCTGTCCGAGAGGTTCAGCTACTCTAGTTTGAGAACAGGAGGTTGCTATTTTAGCTCAGTCTTTTTTTTCCTTTCCTCACTGCCCCAAGAGAATTGAGGACTGCTTTCTCAGCTGGTCTCCCTTTTCAGCTGTAGTTTTGACATCTAAAACTAGACATGGAAGAGCTCTGTTTTTTGGGTGGAAGAACTACCAAAATTACTTCTTTTTGTAATTGGTTTTAATCTAAAGTAAATTCAATTCAAAGTGAGGAGGCTTGTACAAGATATTATGTCTACAGAGCTGACCCTGCTTTAAGCAGGAGGTTGGACCTTCTGAGATCGCTTCCAAGCTGAAATTTTTATATGATGCTACAAAGTCCTATAGATGGATGTCTGTGCCCACCACCAGTTCCCTTGCAGACATATCTGCTTAGTACCCCTTTTCCGCAGTGGCTTATATAGCTCATTTTTTAAGTGTTGGCTACAGGTGATGAATAGAATTTTTTTTGTATGCATTTAGTCTCCTATGTATATCAGTCTTCTGTGGGGTCTTGTATTTGCTTCACCCTAAAGCTCCTGCCATCTCTGTCAGGGCAGCATGATAGAGTGTCTTGAGGCAGGGGCTTTGGCCAGGTAGCTTCTCAAGCAAAACCATGGATGTGTACCTTGTGCACTGGCACATACGCAGGGATCTCAGGGATAGCCCAAGTCTGTCAAATCACCACTTCACTGAGACATCCCAGTTCCAGCCTTGAAGCAGCCAATCCAAGGCAGCTAATGATCTTCTGGCTCTGACCTGGCTGGCATGCTGCTGGCTATGAGACAGCAACATGCCAGCTGATGAGCTGACAGTCAGTCTAGAGGAGCTGAAATGAGAGTGGTGGTAATGTCAGACCAAATCTAAGTGTGAGCACAGCATGGATTCCTTTACAATCTCTATGTTGTTATATCTTTGCTGAGTGTGGCTTGAACCAAAGAAACAGATCAAGCCTATTCAACAATGTTCAAAGTTAAAATTCCTGAATTTGCTGTTGCCAGCACCCTACTTTTTCCCGCTGTGTTTTCACTGGTGAGGCTGACAGAGAACGTAGACACCTTTTGTGGTTCCTTCCTGCCCAGCCAGCACCATCGCTGACTTTTGTGTAACACTTCTCTTTTGTCTGTAGGTAACGTTCACGTGTACAGCAATGGCAGGATGCGATATACCTACCATCAGAGGCAGGACAGACGAGAACATCAGGGTGATGTAAGTGGAGAAGAGGCGGGGGGGCTGGGAGTCTGAAGGTTATTCTGACACATGAGGTGCGAGCTAGTCGTGTGGCCGTCTTGTGAAACAGTCCTGCTTGCTTCCACCCTCCTGAACAGAAAGCTAGAGTCATGGGAAGTGAGCTGCCTTCAGAATTTACACCAAGTTGCAGTTTCATTTACTGCTGGTGGTTCTCCCAGACTCTTATAGCTGTCATCCAGTGGGGAAAACGCTGCTGTCTCTTTAAACAGCGCCACCTTGAAATGAGATGGTACCAGTAAAGTGTTCCTGTCTTTACCACAGAATAAGCATTTCCCTTCTGATTTAATTCTGTGATTTGAAAGGGTGAAATGCACTTTTCAGATAATATGGATGCTCATGGCTCCTTCTCCCTTTTATTCCAGTATTGAAGATGGGGTGTTTCTAATCTGTGATTCTTAATTAACCAAGGAAGGCACTTTATAGCATAAGCTATTTTTATGTTTTCCCATCACAGAATATCTAAGTATATCTCCAGCACTCCAAGCCCTCCTGTCTAGAGCAGTAGGAATGAGGGACTTACTGTTCAAGAAACCAGGGTTATATAGTGAAGAGTACTGTTTTCTGGGCATAACCAATTATATTTAAAAACAAACAAACACCTAAACCTCCCTGAATATGTTTTCTCAAGCTTAAAGGGTAAAATGTACTCTGCTGAAACTGGAGGGAGCTCAGGAGGTGAGGTAGAGGGGGAATTACTTTCATCTGACACTGAAGAGGGGAGAAGGTTCTGCTCACCAGCACAAGCAGGACAGGAAACATGTGCTCTAGAAAAACAAAATACGGGCATGAGACTTTTGAAATTCACTCAGTACCCCTGCCAGTCCTCTCTGCCCTTTGTCACATCCAGAGAAGGGGCAGTGGGTTTGGACCTTCAGTCACGCTTCCTTTCCTGGATGAGAACTGAGGCCTGGTGAGTTCCCCTGAGTTATTTTGGAGTGCCTCCTAAGCCGAATGCCTGTGAAAAGCAGGAGAATCAAGATTGTCTGCTGGCTGGGAGGGTGAGAGGAGGATGCTATGGGATCCTTGTGTACACGTGTACTGGTGGCACTCCATTCTGTGTTTCTGTTCCTTCAGGGTGGCCTTGGGTTGTTTGTCCAGCTGATGCCTATCCTCATCCTGATCATTGTGTCTGCTCTCAGCCAGATGATGGTCTCCAGCCCACCTTACAGTTTGAGCCATAGGCCGTTAGTACCCATTACTCTGAAACTTACCTAGCTGGGGAGGAGGGTGGGCTCTGGAGGGCAGGGTGGTGTGATGGGGTAAGGATCGAGGCTGTCTGGCTTTTCTGTCTTTTGGGGGGTTTGGGTTTGGATTTTTTTTGCTTTATCTCATTACAACATTGCTTTTGTTGGCAGATGTCTCACACATTAGTGAAGGCCTCCTTCACTTCTTCACTCCTGATCCTCAAACAGGTCTTGAGATGGAAGGTGTACAGAAGGTTGTAGGGTGCTCACTTGCCTAAGGGAGGGTGTTCTGCAGAGACCTGCAGCTGGGTGTTTCTGTCCTACAAAGGGGCAGATGAAATGACTTTGAGAGACACTAGCTGAGCACCAAGATCCCATATGCAGAATGAATTCAAATGCAGAGTTAAATTGGACTGTGAAAACCAAAAGCTAGATCTGTTCTTCATGAAAGCCTCAGTTTATGCCTAGAACAAAGCAGCAGAGGAAAAGAAGAGGGAATAAAAGACACTCCTAGAGAAATCCCCTATTTTTAAAGCTGTTTCATTCTAGATCCTGTGGAAATGCCCTGATATGCTTACTTGGCTGACAAATGAAGTGAGTCCATTCTTACCCACTTCGAAGTGCCAACAAGGAATGGGAAAACAGGCTTGATTTCTGGCTGCTTGCATCATTCTTGACAAAAGCTTAATGTATTTTCACTGCAAGTTCCTTTTATGTATTTAGAGGATAGACTGGTTACAGCCAGTGGTCCCTGTTTAGTTTCACAGGTAACAAAGTTTGCCATTGATGATGTTAAATACTATAAATTGCAGCTTAGCTTTTGGGTCCAAGGTGAAAACTATGACATTAGTGCTCAGAGCCAAAAGGTGGAATGGTTTCTAAGAGGGCACAGTTAAGGGTTATTCTGAGAAGCTAAAGAATATTGAGATGTGATTTCTGCAGTTGATACTAGGACTGCAAATGAAGCATATACATATGTATACCAGTTTGGTTTATACTGGTGAAGAGGTGGTTTGTGGAAGACGTTCAGTGGAGGACAGCTTCTAAGTGGGCAGGGATTTGCTTCCAGCCTTGTCAGCTGTCAGAGAAAAGCCATCCCTGGGTCTCAGCTGTTTCGCGGCTGCTTGGTTCCCTGTTCCCTCTGCTGTCCTTGTTTCTGCATGCTCAGGTAGCAGCAAGCAAACCAATTCCCAAGTTTGGATTTGGACAAGAGCAGCAAATTCACTGATCCAGACCTCCACAATCCTTCCTGAGTGACCAGGGCACTTCAAATGGAATTAGCTCTGGAGCAAAAGGCGCGCTGTGCCGGCAGGCGGTGCTGCTCGCTCACTCACCCGCGCAGGCAGCCCTGCTGCTTCTTGCAAAGGGAAATGCTGTGCTTGGCTGTCGTTCAGCAGAAAGCTGGAGCCTGCTGCGCTGAACTCAATGACCAGGAGGCGAGAAGCTTTTAAACCGGGTTAGGTTTCAACGGCACACAGAGATTTTAATGCCACTTCTTGACAGGGAAGCTGTCACTGAAAGAGGTAGAGTCCTAAAGAACCATTTGTTACTTGATTGCCTTTGTCAGTCTCTTCCAAAACCTAGCTTTCTGTTGAAGGGCTTCTCCGGCTGTGGCCTGACTCTGCCACCTTGCTCTTCAGTAACACCTCATGGAATTTGCATGACTTAATTGCATGTCTGACTTCAGGTGGCAGGTTTCTTGAACCCAGGTCCTGCCCTTGTTTTGATGCTTCACACTCAGGCATGCTGCTGAAGCTCTGCAAGCTTAAGTACTCCTGTGAGGATACACTTTGTAGCCTCCATAGTTTCATCGTTGTACAGAAGCAGCATATGAACTACAGGAGAGCCTATGGCCCTGTCTGGACAGGTGAAACAGTGAGCCAAGCTTCTTCTGGAACTGTATCTCTGCCAGCAGGCACTGCTGGAGGTGCGTTAGCCTTTCTCTCAGAGAATGCCAGTTGAGCCTTTTGGTCACGTTCAGTCTATCCAGTTACCCACCACTCGTCTAGGAGTGCTGGACCTTGATGAAACTTGCAGAAGTCTTTGAATCACTCCTGATAACAGACTGAAGGGCTAACTGGATGAGTATATTTTTATACCTGGCTTAAGAATCAGGCTCACTTTTAATGCAGCAGCCAGCTGGTATTTATTATGGGAAACTTTGGGCATGTTTCCAGATGGAGCTGTTCCTTATGAATCCAGCATTTGGGCACAGGTCCTGTGTTACAGCTTGCAAACACACCCTAGTGAGTATCTCTAGGTTTGCTGAAGTGTCAGGAAAAATATGTACAGGGTTTTGTCTGAAATGCAAATCCATGGGGGTAGGGTAAGAAGAGATTTCCTTCTAGAAAGTGCTTTCTGTGCTAGTCGATGCAGGTTGAGTGCAGAGTGGGTCTAATTTTGTTCTTGCAGCCACAGCGTTTGTTGCAGCATGTGATGTGGTAAAGGAAGCTGACACTCTTGAGGTTAGCAGATATCTTAGCAGAGGGGACTGGGTTTGACTTAGCAGAGGGGAGGCTGTGGGGAGCTGTGACTGTAGCCCCTGCTCTGTCCTCACCTCGGTGGTTCCCTGCTCTGCACAGGCACTGTTCTGCCCTGCTGGCTGCTCTCACCCTGCACTGCACAAGCTTCAGCCTCCAAGCTTTGTAACCATCCTTGGGGCTCACTGCCAAATACAGATGATGGTGTCGTCAGCAAGGAAACTGCAGAGAGATTTAATTAGTGCTGAAAATTCTAGTGAACACTTTATTTTAAGTGGGGTTAGGCCTTGGGCAATCTGCCTCAGAGTTATGTCTGTATTCAGAGCTCTGCCCACCTAGCTAGAGGCCTGGCAGGTTTTATCTCCCTGTGTTAGCATTTTGTTTCCACCAGAAATGCTTCTCCTTTCCAAACCTTCAAGCCCATGGATGCTGAGGAGCGATGTATGTTTTCACTGTTCTGGTATCATGGCACATCGTGCATTAGAAATTGCTGGGAGCTTTTGCTCTTCCTTTGAAGCATGTCCTACACTGTTCTGCCTCTTCTCCCTGAACTAGGTCTGTGGGTCACACACACAGGAGAGTGACAGAGCACTTGAAGGTCATCTACTACGTATCTGAGAACTTTGCAGATGAATACACGGGCACGAACCTGAAAAATGTTGAGAAGAGCGTGGAGGAGGACTACATTGCAAACCTTCGAAATAACTGCTGGAAGGAGAAGCAGCAGAGTGAGTAGTGTGGGGTCAGGAGTGGAGGGTCTTGGCCGCTGCATGAGGTCAGCTTTGGAAAGGTCATCAACTGGGGACTGAGTTAGGCTAAGGTTATACTTTAACACAGTGCGAGCACATTTCCTGTGTTGTTGGCTATTTGTTTCACTCTATGACTTCGTGACAAATGCAGCATATGGGGGGTTTGTTTTTTAATGCTGCTGTAGAACTGGTCAGACAAGAGTTGTGCTCCAGAGATTCCGGAGAGGGAAGGTTGCAGCCGTCTGGTTTTCAGGAGGGCTCTCATAGCTCTGTGTAATACTGTAGTTGTTCGAGGACCACGTCTAAAATTCTGTTGCCCATGGAGTCCTCCATCCCACATCCTATCCCTGTTCAGAAGGGTGTGGTGGCAGCACTGACATTGCCTTGCATGCTGCTGAATGCATGCAGGGTCTGGAGGGACAGTTACCCAGACAGACAGATGAGGGACGATCTGGCCAGGCAGCACGGTGTGGCGAGGGCAGCAAACTTTTTGCCAAGTCCCAGGGGTGACCTGACTTCTCTGCTTGCCCATTCCCACCACATGATGATCACAGCTCTTAGAGCAGTGGTCAAGGTAGGATTTGAGTGCCTGGGACGCAGGAGGGGCTGTTAAGAGCCGCAGGTAGTGCCAGGTGAGGCCAATGCGTGAAGCTTTGACCCTCTGAGTTTCTTCTGCAGGGGTAACCATTGTGTAGGCTGCCTCATGAGCCTCCTGGGATTACAGGCAGGTTCTGTTAGGTTCCTGAGGTTTTTTTCCCGGGATGGATGAGCTGTCAGCATGTGTTAGCTTACGCCCATCCTGTCCTAAAGGGCACAGGGCATTTCCTCAGCCTCATCCTGTGCTTCGTCTTGCCTTGAAAACCATGAGTTGCCTCCTGTTCCCAGCAGAGCCCGTGGTGGGATGTGACCTGGCAGGTGGGTGTCCTTCCACATCGGGTTCATAACCCTGGGCTTTTCCCTTTGCAGAGGAAGGCTTGTTGTACCGGGCACGCTACTTCGGAGACTCGGATCTGTACCGACGAGCACAGAGCATGAGCACCCCCAGCTGTAGCAGACTGTCAGACGTTCAAGCCCTGCATGGATAGTCACCGCCTGCCCGCTCAGCAGAGGTCTAAGTACGCGCTGGTGATGCTTCTCCTGGCAGCAGAGCAGAGCACAATAGTGCTTTTAATACTTTCTTCAATCTCTGAGACACAGATCCTCATGAGTCTCCTCTGGATGCACACACATCATGGGGGGAAGCACCCCCCGCTGTCAAGCATACACTTGTTAATCAGGAAATTGATTTTGTTTAGTTTGCATGTTGGCACCCTTGGCTCTCTCCAAGCTCCCTGTTTTATCTGGCACTGGCACTGTTGGGTCTCTAGGAACAGAGCAAAAGCCCCAGGCTTATTGGTGACACAGCTGAGGTCTTGTCAACTATGCATTTGATAGAGCAGCCATGCACGCCTCGGCTAGTTGGGAGCTTTTTACCAGCCATGGCAGGCAGCTGCCATGTTTTAATGAACCCTTTTTTGGTTGCTTCATTGTCTGTTTTACTGAAAAAGCTGTTGTCCCCTGGTACTTGAAGCAATATGATGACAGGGAGTGCACTCCTACCAAACAGATGTTCCTTGCCCCTGCTGTTGTCTTTCCATGACACTAAAGGAGAACAAAGCAAATGGCCAGAGTTCACAGCAGGTCGTAGAAGTAACTTACTGTGTTAAACTGGGAATCAAAGTAAAAACAGCTGAGGGGGTGCCTGGAAGACTCAGGGGTTAGAGAGCTTGGATTAAGGTGAGCCCAGGAGCACGTGTGAGACCGGGTGTGCTGGGTCACAGGAGAACTGCACGAAAATGAGGAAGAAATCGGCATGCATTTTGGAGTCCTTTTTCTGCTTAATTATCTGAGCTGATCTCATCTACTGGGTGAGATGTGAGCCTCCCTAGTGCTGGGATAGCTGCAGAACACCCAGGCCCCTCCTACCACAAAGTTACTGGAAAACAGGGTTTCTATAGAAAATTAATCAGAGGTGAATCTTGCCCCAGATGTTAATTTTACAGACACCACTTAGGCTTGTGAAGACAACTTGAGGATGTCGGACACCTAGCTGCTTGATTTATAGACACAAGTAAGGAGGTTTAGCAGGGCAGGTTTTGGTTGGTTTTTATTTTCCTTGGCAAAGGGAGCGTGCCTGAAAGTATGGCCTTTCAAACAAATCCCCTGGGTTACGTTTGGCCTTTTTTTGGGTGTATCCTGTTTATGGAGCCATTCTTATCTTGATATACCCGCTCTCCTGTTTTGATAACTGCACCTCTTCTTTCCTGACAGACCAGCATTATTTAGCTGCTTTTCTTCAATTGCCTCTCTGTACCTGTGGTTTGAAAAGAGCTGCTCTTAGGCAGAGGGCCCGCTGTGGATCGAAACAGTGCGACTGACAAAGCTGCTGCCTGTATTGTGGGGGGGGAAGGAAGGGTGAGGTACAGTGACGTGTGTTTGTCCAGAGACTGACACCGCTACCGCTTTTGTCCCCAGACTCCTGAAATGCCTGAAGACTTTTGGTGAAGTGCACTGAATCGAGGTGACAGACTTGCTATTTCAAAGAATCAACCCTTATCTTACAAATGGAATTGGAGAATTAGCAACGCACAGCTGCCCTCTTTCTTCTCTCTGCCTGTCTCCACCATTCGACCTCCGTCTGGGGCAGCAATTAGGACAGGAAATCGAGCTGTTCCTCCTTCCCTTCTGACACCGCTAGTGTGCAACAGTCTTGTTGCTCCTGGGATCCCACAACCCTGAGAACAGACACATAGAGTGTAAAAACACTAACTGTAGAAGCCATGAAGCAGAAGGACACCCTTAGTGACCGTGCTGGTTACTGCCAACGGAGAGAGGAATTGGACGATGCGGTGATAAAACTCTAAAGAAAAGAAAACCAATATATAATCTATTTAGAATTAATTTATAGCTGTATATATGTTGTACTTTTAAACTATGCAGGGGTTGGATGATTAAATTATTTTGTTTTCTGCCCGGTTTGGTAAACAGGGAAGCGGGAAGTCTCTTCCTAGGGTGTCTCGTCCTGCAGCGCTTTCCTGCCTGACACACTAACACAAGAATCATTTTGCAGTTACTGTAATTTGCTTTCTGGAGGACAGCAGCAATCTGCACCTTGGGATGTCGATACCTGCCTTTCGGGTTTTAATAAAAGGAATTCCAGCGCTGTAGGAGGTAACAGAGAAAGGGGGGAAGCTGTCCAGATTTGTGGTGTGGTTCTGCTGCCTTGGTGGAAGCTGCAGCAGGTCAGCTGAGCCCCGGCGTCGCACTCAGTGGTGGGAAGGATTGTCCCGGATGGGTTTTGCTCGTCACTCATTGGGTTTATTTGTGCACGTAACTTCTTTTGTTGCAGAGTCTGCTTTAATTTTGCCTCGTAATCAGCGTGCAGCATTCGCTCTGTAAAGAGGGCTTTTCCACGAGCTGCCTCCCTTTGTTACAGTTGTTTCTGGTCTGTCCTACACTTGGGGTTCCTCACCCACCAGCATTCCTGTTTGCAGCTTGGCTGTGGCCTTGACACCCTATCTATCTCTGACGTTTCCTAGAGGAGACCTGTAAAATACTGCTAATTCATAAGAAACAGAGCTTCCTATTGCTTCTGTTGAAAGAAGTGTAGCTGGGGGAGATCGGCGCGTGCGCCAGAGCTCTCCTTGGACCCCACCTGAGCTTTGCAGCACATCTCTCACTCCATCACCGCTGGGCAGGACTGGCATAAGGGCAGCGGGAGGGCACTCAAGGTTAGGAGCCATCTCTTCAAAGCGAAGCTGGCACGAGCTGAGCTACCTTCCATGGGATAAACTGGATTCTTGGCACTCTTCAGTTCATTTTTGTCTAAAGACATTTCCAGTGAGAGCCGTCCCCTGACCCGCTTAGGGGAATGAATCAGAAGCATGGCAGCTCCTGGGTGGGATGGCAGGGGCTGAAGAGGTGAGAGGTAAGGTGCTTTTGTTTCTTTGTCGTTAGGAACCCACGTGCTCTGTCTTCAGCCATTTGTTTATTTTGCAAAATACTGGCCCGCCTGTTAGCTGCAAGCTTTATTATCCCACAGGCACCATTACTTGGACCTGATTTTAAAGGGTTGGGGTTTCTTGGTTGTTTTGTTGGTTTCCTTAAATTATTCTTCTGCCTTTGGTTGGAATTGTATGGAAGTTGGAGGGCATTTGGAAATAGCTTCTACTAAAGGCTCAGGCTAGCCAGCACAAATTGATCCTGGGGAGGGGGTTAAACAAGAAACATGTTCACATAAGTTGCTGAATGTCTCGCACAACAGCATTCCTTGCCCAGAGCCTGCCCACCAAATCCTTTTGATTATATTTTTCCAATGGATAATAACAAGCCAGAAGGCATAGATCCTAATGGATGCTCAGAGCGGCTGTATCTCGATTTAGAATTAATTATACAATTGTACATCTATAAATAAATGTTTATAATGTGAAAGGCTCCTGCTGTATTGGTGTCCTACAGATCCTTGCCCCAGCCAGCTCTGGTTTTACAGCTCTTTCTTCACACTACCTTTGTTGCATCCACACAGGTATTCAGTGAATGGGATTTGGTGTCTCTGCTGTCCCAGCAAGCCCCAGCGGCTGAGAGCTCCAGCACTGCAGAGGCCTTCGCAGTGTGGAAGAGGGAAGGACAGGGAGAAGATGGAGAGCAGGTAGTGCCCCCCAAATTAGCCATGAGCCCTGGTAAGGGGATGTCAGAGGCTTAGAAAAACATCTTTGCTTCAAGCTGGTTCCACAGGGATGCTCCCAGTAGGGTGCCTTGTGCCTCATCTTCCCTCGAATCAAAGCACCTTTGTTAGCAAGGTCCCCCACATCCTCTGGCCAAGCTGTTTCTGGGGATGTTTTATTCTCACTCCAGAATCCCACCATCCTGGCAGCATCATCCCAGTGTTCAAAGGTGCCCTTCAGACAGGTCTGGGGAAGGCAGTGGGCAGGAAGGCTTGGGCTGCCTTTGTCCTGGATGGAAATGTGTCCTAGACATGTTTCCCGAGAGCAGAAACTGCTGGCTCTTGGGGCAGGCCTGACCCCCCTGGTGCTCCCCACGCCCCCACCTCCCTAGCCCCACACATCAAAGGACTGGAGGTTTTGGGGTGGTTTTTTTCCCACTGTCCAATTTTTTTCCCTTCTCTCAGAGGCCAAGGGGTCACATCACTTCCATTTCCCCTTGGCACTGCGTTCCCAGCAGCGGCAGTGAGTCAGCCCTGCTGACCTCCCGCAATGCCTGTGCCGGCTGGGAGTGTCTGGCATGAACCAACACAGCCCCCAGCAAAGCCCCAGTGCCACCGGCACAGATCCCGCTCCATTTACTTGCTTTAATTCTGTAATCAGCTGCATCCATGCCCAAGTTTTTGGGGTGCTTTTGCTGCATTTTGGGTCATTCCCAGCCCAGAGCAATGGGAGATGCTCTGCACTTTTGGTGTGCTGGTCCCTTCTCTCTCACCAAAGGTGTGGGCAGTTTGGGCTGCCAATTAGCTCCTTTCCTACTTGGTAGCTCATTAGCCCATGCTTTTAAGTGGAGTGGTGGCCAAAGGCTGGGAGGCAGCAGGGGAAGGCACGTGCCCCATGATCATCCTCTTCCCACATGCAAGGAGTGAAGGGGACCCTGCTTATGACCACCATCATTTTTGGCAGCAAAACAAGAGGGTTTAGCGTTACCCAAGGACTAAAATCCCCATTTGCCTTATTGCTGCTGATGTCCCAAAAAACCTCACTTTTCCCAACACCATGACGGCACCTGGGCTCTCGGGGCTGAGGCCAGTGCCACAAATAGCCCCATCACCACCTCGCGGGTCCCAAAATATCTCTCTGCCTGTCCCCTGCACTGGGAGATGCTAAATACAGCCTCACTGGAAGCTTCTGGCACTTTCCAGGGAGCTGCCAAACCCCAGGGACCTTGAGATCCCCCAAATCTGTCACAGAAAGGCCATTTTGCTATAAATAGAAGCAAAGCTTCACCTGCCATCACTCACGGCTGGGGCTGTGACCATGGAACGTTTCAGGGGTGTATGGACCCACATGGGGGGTTTTGCTGGGCACCCCCCAACAAAGAGGCATTGTTTTTCATTCTCTTGGCATTTTCCACAAAGCCTTGATTATTCCTTATAATAAGGATTTAAAAGGACGTGATGTGGCATCCCTCACCCACCCCAGAAAGGCTGGCAGGGAACAGGCGAGACACGGGGCCATCCCCTCTGCGTGCTTAGGGGCCCGATACATAAAACTGTGTATTTATAGAGCTATATATATATAGATTCAAGACACAATATGTCTCAGAGGTGATGACGGCAAAGCCAGAGCCAGGTCACCAGTGTTGCTGCTGTCACCGTGCTGTAAATCTCTCACCACATGCCGCTTCCACCCCGTGCTGGAGGTGCCAAAATCTGCTTCTTTCCTGATTTCACAGCAAAACTTAGGGTTTGGAGCTTCTTTTGCAGCTCTCTCAGTGGCTCCGGGGCTGTTCTGGAGGGTGGTTTTGTGCCGGGCAGCCCCTCAGGGCCATGCACCGCCTGACCCTAGCATGGGGATGCCCCTCACGTGAGGGAGGGAATGCGCTGGCATGAGCCCCTTTGGAAAACATCTCGCCTCCCTGTGCACAATGTGGGTTTGTAAAGGCACGTTTCCAGCTGTATCCACCAGGCATTCCTGCTCTGAGGCAGTATTTGCATAGGTGAGCTACCTCATCTCCCAGCACTCTGGCTGTGGCTTGCCCTTCTCAAAAACAACTTTTTTTGGTGGAAATTTTCATCAAAAAGTTACTGTTTGTCCACAGGAGAGTGGCAAAATAAAATAATAAACCCAAAGCAAACAACAAAACCCACCAACCAAAAACCAACAGAAGCCTGAGCCAGAACAAGCTCACATTTGAACGATATTGGTTTTTCAGGCTGGCTTTATCCCCAACACCTTCTGAGGCTCTTCATTTGCCAAGCAGCTTAATTACCCTTTAGTGAAAGCCTTTTCTCTGAGTGACTCTAATTGCAGGCTTGGGTAATTGGTCTCATTTCTGCAGTGTGTTTGGAGCTGGGGAGCTCTCCCCCTGCAGGTGTGACCCCCCCACCTCGCTCCCTTCCTATTTCAGCCAATGCTCCTGGCTTTCTGCCCACCCCCCACAGCTCCCATGGAGAGCAGCAGCCCCTCGCTGGGGAGCCCAGGCACGGCTCCCCAGGCACAGGCATGCAGCTGGCTGGATGAGGGGTCTGACTCAGCACCCCTGAGTCACAGCCCCATGTCCTGCAATTAGGAGCTGTCACAGTGGGATTTCCCTTCCC
>JBCJKH010045843.1:0-37196 GCA_039877255.1 Loriculus beryllinus | reverse complement strand
TCCATTTGAATCCATTTTGGCTTTCTGGGCTGAGCAGCAGTCTTCAGCTCCCACCTGGCAGGAAAAAGCTTCCCAAGGATGCCAGAGGGGATTTCACACCATCAGACAGCCGTTGCATCATCCCTCTCTGAACCGGAGTGACAACGGAGACAGCAGGTGATCAATTGAGACAAATTTTATTAGAAAAGTAAAAAACCACCGACACGATTGCATAGGAAGTCTTGCACTTGAACATCAAGTGTAGGAGTGTAAACTGTAACCAATGAAGCACCCACAGCGTGTCACGGTGAGGGGTCCTGCCCTCCGTCCCTGTGTCACCTCTCCCACCATTCACTCTCCCCTCTCACGATCCAAGACCCAACGCGATTTGAGACTCCCCCCCTCCTGCATCACGGGCAGCCCGCACAGAGCTGCCCAGACGCCAGCAGCGGGGTTTTGCCTTTGATCCAACCTTACAGCTCAGCTGTCACTCACTCCCACACAGCCCCTCCTCCCCCAGAAACCCCATTGATTACAATCCTTGTTACAAAAACCCCATGATTAATCAGCCAACGGGAGGAGGCTGCCTGCCCCCAGCAGCCCGGCTGCCACATCCGGGAGCGCAGTCACCGCAATCACCCCACAATCATCGACAGTGTGAAGCAACCTCCGCCCGTGTCCTGGCCCGCTCTGTCCTCAGGGATGCTCCGGCACAGGCAGGCGCTCCGCGGAGACCTCCGCCCGCCCCAACTACTTCCACCTACAGCCCTACTCCAGCCTAACCTAAACTACAGCAGCTGCCAGGAGCCGCCACGCTCTAACCGGCTCTTCCAAAGCACTTGGGTTAAGTCCCTTCTCCGGCACAGCCCATCAGCACTCCTCTATGAGCAGCTGCTCGGAGCTGTACAGCTTCTTCTTGATGACCCTGAAGCCCGTGCTCAGCTTCAGCGGCGTGAAAGCCGGTCCCGAGGTGAAGAGTCCCTGGATCTTGGGCCACAGGCGGGAGTCCAGCCGGAGCACCAGGGTGAGCTGGAAGGTGGGCACCACGGCCGGGTCCACGGTGATGTGCCCCACGTCGTGGCAGGCCTTGCCGTGCTCCACACAGAGGTCCAGGAGGGCCCCGCGCAGCCCACACGGCTCGCTGCAGGCCAAGCGCAGCAGCTCCGTCCTCACCTGCGCCAGCAGCTGGGCCGGCATGAGCAGCCGGGAGCAGCGCTTGGCGCCCAGCGGGGCTCTGCCCAGCGTGGTCTGGACCAGGTCCATCAGGTTGGCACACAGCAGCTCATCCTCAGGGTCATGCAGCAGGTCCATGTCCGGCAGGGAGACACCATCGGCGTATTCAGCATCTGTAGAGAGAACGGGAGGCAGATCAGCACCGGGGCCATCGCCTGCGGACAGGCTGCGGTCTCACGGTTGTGGCGGCACACCGAGCCGGGGCTCGGGGCTGTAACTGCGGCACAGCACCTCCAACTCACCCTCGCACCCCTCGGGACCCCAGGGTGACTCCCACCCCGCTCACCTCCCTCCGACCCGGAGGCGCTGCCCAGTGACTCGCAGTCCGACGTCTCCAGGCGGCCGGGCTCTCCTCCCGCCTGCCGGTACCACATCCCTGGCATCGCGCCACCGCCGCCCGCTCTGCCCCGCGCCCGCCGCGCCGCCGCCTCATATAGTCCCGGCACGGCGGGGCCCGCCCCCCGCCCGAGCCCGCCAATGGGAGCGCGGGGCACGTCCGCGGCGTCTCTCCTGCCCGGTGACAGCGGGAGGCCCCGCCCCTCCCCTTGCAAACGGCGTCGGGGGTTGCGTCAGGAGCGCCGGTGCTCCCCGCCCCGCCCCGCCCCGCCCCGGCCCGGGCTTGGGCTTCACCACAGGGTCTCCCGGGGCCAGGCCCCTCGGCAGGCCTCGCCGGTTGGCCTCAGACACGTTGTGGTGGGGACAGCAGCGGGAAGGGGGACAGCCGCCGCGGACACCGGCTGCCCGTGCTGTGACGGACGGCTCGCTGTACGGAAGCAGGCAGCAGGTGACGGGCTATGAGGGGTTTGTATGTGCTGGTTGGGACGTGCCCGTTCAGCACCGTTGTCTGCCAGGCGGTGCTAGCGTGACGAGCCCTGGCGGGGCCTGGTCCCGATGTGCACGGCAGAGGCGGCCCAAACACGGCCCGTGGCAGGCTGGGTTCACTGCTGCCCTGCTTCTGGTTACAAACCAAAGGGAGAGCCTGAGGCTCCGCGGGTGATGCGGGTGCCGGTGTCCCATTCACCAGAGCTGTGGTGGTTCCTGAGGAAAATAAGGCCTGCTGGAGTGAAACGTGTTAAACCGGGAGGTCCCGGCAGAGGGATTTTGTTCAGTGCCAGGCGGGGGTAACCCCATCTGCCTTCCCCAGGGGTTCCATAGAACGGGGGCAGGACACTGTCCTGCTCCGGGCCCTCTGCTCTGGAGGCAGAACCCCACAGGTCCCTGCGTGCTGGACCCTGCGTACCTGACCTTTCCAAAGCCAGACCCTGAGGAGCGCAGGAGCCGAGGGCCCAGTAATTGGTGATAAAGGGCTTTGTTTGTCCTCCTGCTGCACTGCCCGTGGCTTTATCAGAGGAGCTGAGCACTGAGCACTCTGAAGTCGCTCCGGGAGCTATCTTGGGTACTGTCTTTCCTTGAGCAGAGAGTGATAACAGCCCAGCAGTCACAACGGTGGAGAGCAAATGTGGGTCAGGAGGGAGGGGCACAGGGTCTCCATGCCAGCACCATGCTTGCTGCCTATGACCTCTGCTGGGTGGCAGGTGTGAGGGTCCAGACACCCCACCAGCAGCTGTAGTGGTGGGGGTCAAAGCAGAAGCAGGGCTTGGATCCGTCGCTGTTTCGGGAGCGGAGGCCCAAGCCAGGGGAGCGAGTAGCATCCCAGGGAGCTGTGGGCCAGAGGGGCTGTGCGGGGAGCCGGGAACAAGCCGTGGCTTGTGCCCATGGCATGCGAGGCTACTGCTCTGCTTTTGGGGACAAAGCATGAACCAACCCCAGCTGTTAAAAATACACACCGATGCTTGTGCACTTGCGGCGCAGTGCAGCAAAGTATGTACACGCACACTTGGGAACGGCTGGATGGTGCTTGGGATCCTGTTTTCAATGAAATCTAGCTCGTGGCTTTTTTCTCCCCACAGCCACCGAGGGATTGGTACAAGTGTTCCCTGAGTGAGGCTGAAAATAGATGAGGAACTGCTGGCTTTGGGGTCAAAACAGAGGGAAAGCGGCAAGTAAATGAAAAGGAGGTACAGGATCACAGGATCACTGCTATAAATAACCTTGAATTCTGAAGCCCAGCATAAATATTTTTCTTTCTTTGCCATAACACTGCCTGGCAGGCAGGGAAGCAGGCAGCCTCTGCTGTGATGGCAGGCTTTAAAGTGAAATGTAAGTTCTGATCTCTGAAATCAAATAATCCTAACACGATGCTGCATGCTCCTGCTTCTGCTAGGAGGGGAGGTGATGTGGGGCTTGCAGCTCCTTTTCCTTCGCGAAAGACACTGCAACCCAGGCTGAGGAGAGCCTCTAGAAATGGTTTGGGGGTAGAAAGCAAAGTTTTAACTACAGTGTTTGTAATCCCTGCGCTTCTCCTCCCCAGGAACTGCTGCTGGCATCAACCCAGCGTGATTTTTGTAGCCAAGCAGTGTGTCCTTCCCCCTGACCTACAGTCCTTTCTGCGGAGAGCACAGGGGGTTTGGGATGATGGGTGAAACTTTCTGGACAGCCTGTTCCTGGCCTGCTGTGCCTTGTGGGACACACACATACCACACCCCCCAAATGAGATTTGCCCCATCACTCCCATTTCCTGCCTGGCCGGCTCCGCAAAGGGTTAAGCCGGAGCTGTCAGGGTGGCTGGCACTGGGGAGGGTCCTGGCTAGGCCCCTGCCCAGGATGTGCTGAGCTCAGCAGTTCTGCAGGGCCGCAGGGGAAGGGCTGGAGGAGAAGGAGGAGGAGGAAGGGAGGGGATGTACCGGCTGGGGGGCCTCAGTGAGTGTCTCTGTGCACGCTGCGTGCAAACCGTGTCCCACATATGCGGAGGGGCACATTCCTACCCCATGGGGTGGGTGCCACTGCTCATAGTGTAGTCCCCATCTTCACATTGGGTTTCAGCAGCTCCACAATGCTGCTTTTAGGTAGATTTACGCATTGTTTTGGCACACAATTGCCAGTTAAGAGTTAGCACAGAGGCCGGTGTGATCCTCCGTGTCCAAGTGGGGAATGTAACAAAGGGTCTGGGCTGGAAGGAAAGCCACGGTTTTTGTGCTTGCAGGGTAGGTGCCTTTTTTGCACCCTCTCTGGTCTTGTCTGCAGTCACCGGGTCCCCAGTGGTGGCAGGGGGTGAAGGGCACACAAGGGGTGACCCCATGCATCCTCCACCACCACTTTGAGCTCTCAGAGGGGAGCTGAAGGCTGCAGCTGTGTGGGACGCCGTGGCAGGTCCCGGCGTGCTGCTGGCTGGGCAGGTCTCCACCACAGCCGAACCTTTCAGGCTTCTCTACCCCCAGGACAAGCAGCTGCAGGCAGGCTGCCTGCCCGTGACCTGCGGGAGTCGGGCGGAGAAACAAGGAACGTGCACACAAGCAGGACCATGGATGGGTTTTGGCAGCCGAGAGGCCAAGTGCTGGGTTGGCATCGTGCCATTTGCATGGTGGGGCTGTGAAACTCATCTCCCGAGTTCATTCATTTGCCTGCTCCAGGTAAAAGCCGTGAGCTGCTGCTGCTTGGGGGCCTGCCCCTCAGTCCTGCATCCTGGGTGTGGGCAAAGGCCCTCCTGAGCCGCAGGGCGAGCGTGTGCTTTGGTGCCATGGCCCGCACTGGGGTTGTGGCCAGCAGCGAGGAGCCAAGGAGGGGAGGCACGAGTGTGGCTTGCTCACAGCACATAACGTTCTGCTGCGAGCGCCCACAGGAAAACCGAGTAGCAGCCCTGAACGGGGCTCTTTGTTCAGCTGTTTTCACTTTCCTTCCCCTCCCCACATCAACTTTTGCTCGCAGCTGATGGGCTCCCTGCCCCCTGCTGCTCCCCTCCCAACTGCAGCTTCCTAATAGCCCCGGAACGGCTCACCAAGCCCCTGGCAGAGACCCCCGAGGTGAGGGGCAACCGGGCTTTAAAACCCTGAGGAGGAATAGTTACCACCGGCTCTGCTCCACAGATCTGTGAAATAGAAATAGGGCAGCTGGGGGGGTTCCAGCTGCCAAGGAAAGCCTGTGTTTGGAGGAGGGGGAGCGCAAGGCTTCTTTAGTTTACCACACAGCAATCCCTCCAGTTTTTGCTGCCTTACATAAAGTGTTTACTGAGCCAGAGGAGGGAACGGCCAACAACATGTTTTTGCATTTGTAGTACTGTACAGGCTGAACTTTTCACTTCCTCTCAATGGCTCTCACACATGTGTCTATTTTGGTGCTGGGCACGCATACAAACAAGCCGTGTACTGCACGGAGCCGGGACGTTCCCTGCTCCTGCTCTGTTCAGCCATGAGCCCAGCACACCACTAAGAAACAGCTGGAAAACACGGAACGGGTGGAGGACAAGGGGGGGACCTGCCTCAGGGAAATCTCAGCCCCCCATTTTAGAACCTCTGTCATGCACTGGGCTCGCAGGGAGATGTGGGCAATGCTCGGGCACTGCATCCTGCCAGCAGAGCCGCAGGCACCGATCCCCTAGTTTCCCTGGAGGACTGGTGGAGTGGAAAAGTTTCAGGTGGAGCAGTAAAAAGGAAAAGCTCTTTCTCTATCTGATTACGCCGGCTGCAGCACGTAGAGGCAGCGGGGGGGGGGACGACTCAGGGCGAGTACAAGGGGCAAGGGGTGCTGCTGTGCCGGCAGGCAGCAGAAGGGGCGCAGCTCCGTTCCCAAACCCCACAGGGCTGTCTCGATAGCGGGGGTATTTCTGGCGAGTTTGGCTAACGTAAGTTCGGTGTCTGGAGTATGGATTAAAACCAGATGATTTGAAACAAAACAGTTGATGACTGAAACGCTCCCTTCTTTTCAAAATAGCCGCTCGGGGATGGAAGGTTAGTACCAAATGCCATCACGTTTAGAGCAGTACTGACCGAGGACCAGCTTACTTTGCAGGAGGCCCTGCAGAGCAGGGGCTGGCAACCGGCCAGCACCGGGAGGAGCTTTTCCGGGCTGGGATGCGTCTTAGCTGAGCTGTAGCCATACGTGAGGATGTCCAGACACCCCTTCAGATACCGTATGGTGACTTTCTATGGGGTACAGGGCTGGAACCCTGCTCTGCCTGCAGATAGGGGCTTGCTTTTGGGTGACACGTGGCTCTGGATCACAAAAAGCTGACTCTGATACCAGGGCTAATTTAAAGACAAATACAGAACATGCCTTCATACTTCCCCCGTTTAGTTTTAGCTAACAGAAATTGCTGGCAATACAGCTATGATGGGGATGGATTCAGATTAATCTGTTTCAATCCAGATGTGGCTGGACTAAAATAGTGAGTAAAAATAAAATACTCTTGTAAATAAGATGTTGAAAATGGAAGAACTGGGCATCTGGAGCAGTAAGTGGTCTAATTGCTTAAGTAGTGTGCTAAGCCTATCTATCTCCTTTTGCTGGCTAGAAAAAACGTGGTGTTGAGGCTGTAATCAATGGAAAAATGAACATGTTTAAATGGTTCTGCTAGAAAATGGAAGTCCAGTTCCCTTCAAGAACAGCAGTGAAGTACAAATGAAAACAAGATGATTAAAATGGATGGATTTAAATAAGGGGTTTCTGCTGGCAGAGCTAAACAGGGATTAAAATCTGATTTAAATCAATCCACTTTTGAGCACAAAGCAAGTGTGGTTTGGTTCCTCTCAGAGGGTTTCTTTTAAATTGAACTTAAGCTGACCGTTGTAACAGCCAAGCTGCTTTTGAGCTTCATTAAACCTCCTATTACCTACGGAACAGCTGAGTGTTTCTTTCATCAGACTCCCCTGCACAAGCTTTGAAAAGATGAACAGTTTCAAAGACACAATTATTTTATTATCGCAGAGCAATCTAATATGTAACAAAGAGAAAAAAGAGTTTCAGGGTATTAGATACAGCTTCTGTATTAGAGAGCAGTGTCCTACCAGCACTTGTGCAGACACAAGGGAAACAGGAGAGAAAACAGCTCCAGTGATACACGAGGTGGCTCTGCAGCAAGCATCACCACTTGCCCCCTCTTAACCAACCTGGGACAGTTCCTGTCCTGTTCATCCCCCAAAACAATGGCCATGGCTGAAGAGTGTTTTTGGCAGGATGGCCTACCTGTGCTCCACAGAGACCTGGCTCAAGCAACATGGACACGGGCTTCCCAGTTCACTGATCACCCGGTTCTTCGGTCACGCACAGGGAAAGGCCAGGCCAAGTTTCTGGGTTGTTTTCCCCACCACCACACACTGTAAATCTTCCCTTCTCAGTGAGCAATAAGGTGATTCTCCAAGTTCTGTGAAACTGATCCTACCTTCTAAGTTACAGAAACTGAGCCCTGCCAGCCCGTAACACCGCAGAGGACTTGGAGAATCCTGTCATTTCCATTTACTGGCAGCTTTATGGGGGATCCCTACTCTCAACTTAAAAAACCCCACAACAAAAGCCCAGTCCTGCCGATGCAGCTGTCAGTGTCTTAATAAATGGGGGGGTGTTTTGAAGCCAGGCCAGTGAATGCTTTACTTCTGCTCCATGACAGCAGCAATCCAAGACACACTCAGCCCGAGGAGGGAGTGAATCCCAAGAGCTGCTCTATTGGTTTGTACCTCCACTCATCTGCCTCCAGCTCTTCCACCAAACCGGCTAGTTTTTCCATCCGTGCTACTTGTTGATCTGCAAGAAGTTCAAAGGTAACTGTGGTTTGCAATGACAGTGCAATTAAACCTTTCAATTAGATGCAAATTCCCAGCTGCCACGGGGGAGCAGAGCAGAATAAAACCCACCGAGCCAATCTGAATACAAACCCACTCTACACAACGCCCTGTGCAAACAGTGAGACCTTAGGAGAAAGCAAGGGACAGGCTTTTCTGCCCTGTCTGGTGCTCAGTGTGTATTTACCCATCCCTGCCCGTGCCATCTAAATTCAAGTCTTAACAGGGAAACACGAGGCTGATTAGTGTATGGGGGTGAGAACAGGATGAAGCTCATTTCTTTAGCATAAATATTTATAGTGCAAAAGAAAGAGAAGTTCAGAGAGAGCTTGGTCAGCCCACGGTAGAGCTGGGTGCAGCACAAGGAACTCCTCATTTTAATGAAGGTCCTTTGAGAAGGGCCTGGATGACTCCAGCAGAAAGGCTCTGCAATCAAAGCATGCTAATGACACAAAGTTCCTCCTCATGGAGAGACATGCTGCCTCCCTGGGGATCCCCAAGACATCTTCTTCCTCTCAGCTTTATTTAAAACCAGTTGTGTGTTGGGTATGCAGGCTCAATTTTCAGTCAGATTGCCTGCTGTGCCAGGGAGATGAAAACAGCTCCTTCTTCTCTTGGCTCTGCTCAAAGTTTAACAGCACACCAGCCTCTTGGACGAACGGCCCAGCACAGCTGACTTGCCCTCAAGAGGCGTAACATGAAATGTGCATGATTTATGCTGACTGCAGCAGTGGGTGCTTTTAAGTGGGACTGTTCTCACCCTACCTCCTGCAGCCGAGTGCTTCTGGGAACTGTCAAACAAACAAGCCAAAAAATGATGACCTTAATCTTTTTTTTTAAGCCTTTCCCCTTTCTTATGGGGAGGGGACTGGTGCTCCATAAATGAGTTTCAAAGGCTGGTGCTTATCAGGGTGCCAGTCTGTGCAGCAGCCCCTGGTAGCTACAGCCGCAGCAGCACTAGGGCTGTGGAAACAATAGCTTTGAAGCCTGGCTTTGCTTTATGGTTCACAAATAGAGGAGCACAGCCTCGCAGGCTGCTGCACATTCCCAGACCTCCTCCTGACAACCCTTGCTGGTGGAGGACAGGAAACCTCGCTGGTCTGAGACAACACATGGAAGTACCCATTCTAACTGACAAGAGGTGGGGACCAGAAAGGATGTGACCCTCTAGCAGCAGACACAAGCTGGTGCTGAGCTCTGCCCAGTAACTTGAGAATGAAAGTTGCTGTGCAGTCAAGCCCATCATTCAGTTACAGGCAGCTAGGCAGAAGCCCCAGGAGGGAAGCAGTTCAGACAAGACGTAAGGCTCTTCCCTGGGGAGGCAGGGAGTGGACTCAGTCCCATCACACCACACCAGGCATCTGTGTGTCCATCTCCTGAGCACCTTTGGAAACCTGGCTTGACCCTACTGGTGTCACAAGGGCTCAGGCTCGGCAGAGAACCAAAGGTGGAATCAAGTGTCTGTGTGCCTGGGGCCATAGAGACAGTCAGTGCTGGGCCAAGATCAGAGTGTGGGCGTTTCCTGCCCATAACCTCTCCTGCTGGCCTCACCTCTCGTGAAGGCAGCGCCGCACTCAGCGATGGAAAAACAAGCTTCGAAAGGCACAGCCTGTTCCCACCCAGGCTGTGTGGGTTCTCCTTGCTTTGCATAGGGCTTGCAAAAGGACTTGATGATAGCCTGACTTCGCCTTAATTTGCCAACTTAAAAGGCTATTCTGCTTTTTTGTGGTCAGCACCTGAGAGCATGTCAGCCTTTTCTCTGTGTTTCCATCTTTCCTGGTCAACATGCAGTTAAAATAGACGGTGCTTCAGTGCTTACCGTGTTTCACTTGCTTTAATGTAGATGCAACCTGATAGCTGAAGACAGATTCACAGAGGAATCTTTCGGAGCCATCTGTAAACAGAAAAAGGGAGGTGGTTTAATCTGAGAGTTTTAAGACTGAGCAGCCTTAACTGAGTGCCACTAACCTTCTATTCTTATGTCTGAGCTGTGGGTTTCCCTACTTGCCTCATTCCAACACTTTCCCCTGCACTGAGCAGGCATTGCTCTGGTTTCGAGCCCTTGTGACCCTGTGCTAAAATCTTGTGCACGGCTTTGGCCGGCTCCCAGTGCGGCTGGGGAATGGCTGTGCCACCTGGGACACATCCCAGCTGACACTCTGTCAAGCAATTTTAGCCCATTTTAAACAGAAGGTAAGCTAAGGAGAAGCTAGCTAATACTATGGCAGTCTCTGATTTCCCCGGGGCTCAGACGCTTCCGTCCTTGTAATGCTTTGTGATTTCCCAGACTTAGACCATAACCCTGCATAAAGGATTTCAAATAATGTGTATCTCTTGCCATCTAAGTCAGTAACTGATCACACAGCTGTCCCAGAAATAAAGCAATCTGGAATACATAGCAAATTGCGTGCCAAGTACTGATACAGTTTACACTCCTCCTTTCTAAAAAACATCCTAAAATACCTAAGGGTTCATCTAAAAACAGGCAAGGTAGTTACAGTAACAATAAAAATCAGTCAGTGGGGATTTTGAACAGGAAACTGACATGCAGCTACCCTCTAGTACCCACCAGATGAAAGAATGGGTGTATCACCTTTTATCTCAGACATTAAAAACCCAACCTAAAGCTTCTTGTGACGGGGAGAGTATTTAGTTGCTGGTGCCAGCCGGAGCAGACAAGCTGCTGTGCTACTGGTAAAGAGGTCAACCCAAAGCAAAATCTATTAAAAGCTCCATGCCACAAAAATGAGGGGAGAAGCAATTTCAACCACTAAGGGCAGAAACAGATCTCTGGCCCTGAAAAATCTGAATCCCAGGTAGGAGGGATGAGCTTGGGTTTTGCTGTGCTCAGAGCATCCTCTTGCAAGCTGTTGAAATGCTGTGTTGGTGCTGCCCTGTGCTATTTCCAGACATACACTTCCTTCTCCTTTGATTCCCCAGCCTGGCTGTCCTGCTGCGTGGCTCTCTAGCTGCCTGTCTATTTGGTAATGTGAAGTGCTTCATTATTTTGTTTTGAGGGCTCGTTAAGTTCTGTGAGCAAGGCTTCAGTCATAATTACTTCAATAGACTGGCATATGGCCTCTAATGTGTAATAAAAACAGTCCTTAAATGATGTAGCGATCAGTTCCCAGCTGCCCTGGGCTGCTGTGTCACTTCTGAGATGCAGGGCCACCCAAGCCCCAGTCCCAGCCACCCCATGAACCTCAGGCTCGTACAGTCAAGCGTGCAGCATAGTTACATGGTAAGTTCCAAGGGGAGCTGGCAGACAGACAGACCCTGGCTTAACCCTGCCATCTGGAGGACCTGCCCTTCCTCCCTCACCCAGAGCAGGGGCAGGGACACGCAGCTGCGATGTGTCTGGGTCCTCCTTCAGGCAACCCTGTTGAAGAGGGTGGCAGGCTTGGGCACTCAAACGCCAGATGCAGTGCTGGATCAGAGCCCCAGCCCTCTCCAGGCGGCCCTGCAGAAATACTCCGACAAAACAGCCTGAAAGGGGAACGTGCTCAGCCTTGAAGGATTAAAGGAGAGGTCTAGTCCTGATTTATCCTGTTGCAGACCTCTGTGGCAAGATTTTATTCGGGTCGAGGACAAAAGCAAGCCCTGTGTTTCCTGGCCAGAAGGGATACAAGCCACCTTCTGTACTACCCCCGTCAAATCCAACACAAGAATGCATTTTGCCAAGAAAAATACTCCTACCTCAGCTATCTTTTATAGTAATTCCTGCCCAACATCAAAGGATTAGCTAACAATGAGCAATTAACACCGTCATGTTCCCTTTCAGGTAGATTGCTTCCTCATCTGAAGTGTCATGGAGCTAAAAAACAGGTGACTGCCAGAAAAATCACTTCCTCATGAACAACTGGTGGGAGAGCCAGGGCTGCTCAGGACCTACCCGAGCCCTGTTGCTTCCTTCCTCCCTCCCTCCCTCCCTCCAGCTTTTGCCAGCTACAGTCTGAGAAGGCAGCAGGGTGCCAAGTTCAGCAACTCCTTTGCAGGGCTGCCTGCACACCAGGAGCAGCAAGGAAGGAGAAATGCAGGAGCAATCACCTTCCAGCATCTCTCCGGCCCCCTTGGGGTAAGTGAAGAGGGCTTTTCGGGGTGGTGTCAGGTCCGAAACACTGAACCCTGATCCTGTTACAGAGCTGCCGCTGACTCCGCCAGCTGAGGAGGATGAGGAAGAGGCTGCCATTTCACCCCGTCCCAGCCTAGAAGAACAAAAAGGGAGCAAAGCCAAGTTAGGAAGGGCGTCTCGGAGTTTCCCAGGGCACAAAGCCAGCAACCATGCACGTATCTGACGGCAGATGAAGGCAGTGAGGTCCAGGAAGAGGCAGTAAGCACAGCTCTGGGCTGCCACCCCCCGCTCTTTGGCTCGGCAGCCTCAAAGCTCTGGTGGTTCCAGGCTGCCCTGCACGCGTAGGAGAGGCTGCCCACACCTCCTGCATGCACACACCGCATGCACCCGCTGCGGGGACAGCTGCAGTTAGCTGTCACACCACGCGGTGGCACCCAGAAACTGAAGGTAACGCAGGCTCTGACCCCCTCGGACAAGGGGACCTGGGGACTCAGAAGGGTGATCGGAGCAGGCATAAAAATAACCTGGTACAGGTCACTGGCCTGTACCACCTTCACTGGCCTTCAGCGGCCTCGTGATCTTCCTGCTCCCCAGGGCCCATAAAAATACTTTTTTATTTTCTTTATTGTCCTTTTTTACCTTGTTTTCAGGAGCACAAGCAGAAAAAGTGCTGCTTCCTTATAAAGCCTGGAAGCTGGCAGGACTGCCAGGTCCAGTGCTGCATCCTGCACGAAGCCACGCTACGCCTGATTCACAGCAACCGCTCTCTGAATCACTCCAGATGTGCTTTTACTTTAGGAATACTGCATCTGACCTAAACTGGCAATGGCTGAGCATCCGCCTGCCTGCACAGCATAAGCCTGGTCACCTCTCACACCTTTTCCTAGCCTTGCTTTTAAAAGGAACTGGCTGTAGAGTTTGCCATGATGGACTACTTCAAACTTGTCACATATCTCTCCAATAGTAAAAAAGCTGGCACTTGTAAGAAACAGCACTTGCTGCTCTGCCAAACCACTTACGAGCACTTCCCAATTATCCTGCCCATTTAATACGTTTCTGTTATCCTCCTTACTTAATACACTTCTGCAGACTCTTTAGGCTATGCAGATGGTGCCTTTGGAAAGCACTTAAGGATTTAGTGGACAAAATGTCATAACTAGGGATTGTGTGTTCATTCACATTTAAGCTCAAGCTTGTTTACTGTGTGTGACACAAAGCAGCGCAGCAGCTGGCAGGAGGCCGGGGGCTTAGAGGTTGTGAAAAACAACGTCTGAATAAAAGAAACCTTTAATTTGGTTACAATACGTCCAGAAACACCTTCCTCAGCAACCCTGAGCAGGCCCTGCTCCCACTCGTGAGGGAAGCAAGGTTATGATTTGTGCTGAAATGATACTTGCAAGCACGGCGAACTCTTCGTACAGGTTCGGGATTTTATCCTAAATACGCTGAGGCAAATGCAGAGGAGGAGGACGGCCGGACACGGCGACGACAGCACGTTCGCCCTCAACACCACAGCCCCAGGCGGCAACCATCTTGGACGGGGATAGCAGCTGGGAGCTAAGCGGTGAGGAGAGGAACTGCCGGCACTGCGCATGCGCAACGGCAAATCCTGCCCACACGGCCGCCGAAAAGCGGCAGCCTCTGTAGCGCCACAGCGCATGCGCCGGCCGCCCCAGGCTCCGCCCCCCACCTTTTGCCGCCATGGCCCCGCCCCGGCTTCCGTAGCGAGCAGCTTCTCGGTGAGTGCGGCCTCCGCCGCCACCCTCTTTCCCCGCTCCGGCTCAGCCGAGCGCCCTTCTCCTCCCGGGCCTCCCCCCCGCCGCTCCCGGGGTGCACCGGTCCCTCCGAACCTCACCTGGGCGCCCGGACGGCTTGGCGCAGGCGGCGCGCGTGATCGCGCTCGCGGTGCATGCTGGGACGGGAGGGCGCGCTCCGCGCTCGGCTCCTGCCTACTTCCGTCGGGAACGGGGGAGGTGGGTGGTGCTGGCGGTAACCGTTGGCAACGGCCGCGGGTACGCCTCGGGCCCGGGCCGACCCGGCCTCAGCCGCGTTCCTCTCCCTGCGTACGAGTGGGGCCGCCCCTGAGGTCTTGGCTCGGAGAATTCGGACACCGGCGCTGCCGTTGAAAACAACACAAAGCCCAGAAGCTGAGTGAAACCGAAACGATAACAACCGTAACTTTTTTTTTCGTGGCTTAATTCTGGCTTCCTCTGTGCAGAGTTCACATAGAATGATAGAATCAACTCGGTTGGAAAAGACACTTAAGGTCATCAAGTCCAACCGCTACCTCAGCGCTGCCAAGAGCACCACTAAACCGTGTCACTGAGGGCTTCATCCATACGGGTTTTGAGCGCTTCCAGGGACAGTGATTCCATCTCTGCCCTGGGCGGCCTGTTCCAATGCCTGATCAACCTCTCTGTGAAGAAGTTCTTCATAATATCCAATTCAGACGTCCCCTGGTGCAGACTGAGGTTGCAGTCTTCTTTCACTGACCTACAGGAATGCCTTTTTATTTAAATGTAGCATCAGGTGATGAAGGCAGATTTTTTTGGTGGAGACTGTTTTCTGAGCAGCAAAATTTTCTGTTTTAAAAGCGAAGCCGACTGAGATAGGCACTGTTAACAGTTTCTGTGGACGCAGACATTCAGGTACCGGAAGTCTGCCGATGTTCTTTGCTTTTGCACCGTTCAGTGGTCTCCACCACAACGAGTTTAACTCTGCCCCGTGTTTCTGATGTTGTTTAAAGTAATGCAGGGCAGGGTAAGACTTCTGTGCCTCAAACTTACTGCAGTGCTCTGCGCTGGAGGCAGGAGGTGTAACCACTTACAGCAGCGCTGTAAGCTCCTCACTGTGCTTTGCGTCCCTTCCCTGGCTGCCTCCGCAGCACATCCAGGGAACGGGGTTTGCTTTTGAAAAGCTCCTTGAGCTTTTGAGAGAGAAACAAATGGAGGATGTCAAGTGTTTTGAGAGAGGTCGGTGTTGTATGGGAATCCTTGCAAGAGGCTGGGGTCTCTTTGGTCTGCAGCTATGGAAAATTACTAGGCAGAACTGTTCGCAAGCCTGAGTGGTGCTGAAAAGGCACATTGACTGAGGCTGCAGAGAGTTTTAGCTAAAACCTCTGAGTTTCAGGTAGAGGAGTGATCTGGTGCTGACCTTGCAGAGGCAAAAAAATTGATGTTTCGGTATGTGTTTCACATTACTTAAATTTCCCATTTTTACCTGATTGTGCTTCATGAGCTGACAAAGAGTATACTTGTAAGTTCTCATAAGATTAGTCTTTGAACTGATAAGGCAAAGTCTGAGAGGGTATTGTCTTTCTGAAGTCTCTCATATGTATGCATAGAAGGAGGTATTACTCTTCTGGAGGTACAGACCTTGCTCTTTACTGCTGAGCCCCTTGGAGATCCCCTGATGCCTCTTAGAAATTATACTTGAGGGAACAGTGAAATTTACCTTTTGTTGGCATATGTTAGCAAAGCTGTCTTTGTTTCTGCATTAGGAGGAGGAGCAGGATGGACGTTCTGCGGCCCACCCTGATAAGGATCGAGGGACGAGTGTACAGGAAGAATGTCATTCAAGAGCAGGCCTACCAGCATGAAGAGGAGGATGATTTCTGTGCAGGTAAAGAGTGAGGCTTGAGGGGTGACTGTGGTGCTGTCAGGACATGTTACAGGTGAAAACATCGACACGGGAGATATAGGGAGCTCTTGGTGTCGTCTCTGATGTCTTTATGTGCACAAGGACTTGCTCATGTGATGAAGCAAAGTGTTTGAGAGGGAGAAAAATGCTTTGTGTTGGTTCCTCATGATCCTGTTGACCAAAGAATGGGCGTAATCCCAGTTACCTAATGTGGGTTGGGTGACTGTGCTGCTGACAGACAGATTGCTTGCTGGCTGTGAAAGATTTCTAGTAAAAGAGGGAAACAGATTGGCTGTGTTCATCTTCCATGCCGAGGGTATGAGAACTGATTTCCAAAACACTGTACCTGCACCCTTGAACCAAAACTATCCTCACCTTCTATTTGTACTCTTCTATGACTTTAAATTCCTGCTCAGCTTCCACCCTGCAAGCAGAGACCTTTTTCACTGGGTAGTTGCACAACTTCCACTTGAGAGAAAACCTGGGCTGTAACTATCACTTTCCTGCACTTCCCAGTGCGGTGGATTTAGAAGTAGTCATTATGTTTTCTGGAGCTGGTAGTAAGGTGAAATAAAAAGCAGTTAGCCACAACAGAGAGGAGTCCGTTTCTTCCTTTAGTTAACCTTGGAAAAAAAAGCCTGTGAGACTACAGTCCTACATAAAGTGCTGCCAAACTTCACAAAGGTTGTACAAGGTCTGTTGTTTTCTTCTGTTAGGCCCTGGTGACTGTGCAGATGAGCCCTGTGATGCCTTTGTGGTGGAAGAGACTGAGAAAGGCTTCCAGTGCAGAGTGGAAGTTCCCAGCCTGTTATACAAGTGAGCCTGTGTGTTTCTGGTTTATTTGAGTTTCTGCCAGCTGAGGAAGTGGTTGAGTGCAGAATATTTTTTTTTGAGGTTGGGGTGAGCACCGGATCTCTGAAGCGTATTACGTTATGTGGATGTGGATTTTAGCTTTTGGGAAGGGAAAATTGGCAATGCCTTTCTAGTACAGTTGTGCCATGCTTGACTCCTAGCCTTCCCTGTGACAGAGACAGCAGGTGGTGCTTTCTTGCTGGCAGAAGGGTTTTTGAGCTTCTCTTCCCTTGAACATAAAAGCATCAGGGAGGGTGGGAGAAGGGGAGGAAGAACTGGGGCCAGCAGCTGGGTAGGGGGAATTTGTGAAAGCTTTGAGAGAAAGCACACACGACTGGAATTGACTATTGACTCCAATTTGATGTTTCCTGGGATGCCTGTAGTGTTCAAAGCTTTATCTAGTTGTTTTGAAAGTTTCATTGGTTGAATAGTTTTACTGCAATATAGGGAAGCAAAAATGTTCTGTTGTGTGTTTGGATGCTTGAGCAAAGCAAAAATCAGAAAAAGAGTCCTTAGTTCTTCATCAGCTGGGATAGTGGGAAAAAGGGGTAACGCAGCAGACAAATAAGCTGTGGCAGGATGTGCTGGGCAGAGCCGTCATGGACAGCTCACTTATTTTAGTTTAAGCTAGTTGTGAGCCACAGCTCCACATTGTCCCTTGGTCCTAGGCTGGTCACATGCAGCATCTTGGGAGTAGCCTCTGTACCTGGACCAAGTCCTGCTCATGGAGCTGTGTGCATTCATCCCTCCAGCACGGAGATCCCTTGTGTTGGAGAAACCAGTTGCCTGGAGCCAGCTGAGAGCGAGGCTCATCTATGGCATGGTTAATTTGCTGGCTGGATACACTTGATGGAGAGTGGCCCAGCAACACTGTATGAGTGACTCTCTTGCACTTTTGTGCCTCAGATACATCATCGGGAAGAAAGGGGAAACCAAGAAAAGACTAGAAACAGAGACTCGAACCTCCATCAGCATTCCCAAGCTTGGAGTGGAAGGAGAAATTGGTGAGTTTAACATGCACAAAATGGGGGTTCTCTCATCAGCTCTTGCGCATACACAGTTTTAGCAGGAAGGAGGCACAAGAGATGTTTTTCATATAATTTCTGCTTGTGACATGGCGCTGACTAACTTTATGGCCATGGGAAAATCACTTCACTTTTCTCCTGAGTTTATTTTTTTCTTGTCTATAAATCCTTATAAGGCAGTGTAAGGGTTTTTTTTTGGAAAAAAAGACCTATTTTAAAGCTATGAATAATCTCATTGAAGTAAATTCTGGGCTTCAAATGGCTGGCTTGAAAACTTTGGGCCTGAATGTGTTGGATTTTTTGTTTAGTTTTTAAAATACTGTTTCCATTAATAAGAAACTGTAATACCCATCCAGAAGAAGTTACCAGGTTGTATACATATGCACAAAATAAACTTCAGCCTCTGCTTTAATGTGAGAAGCGTTCAATGACGTAGCTGCCTTTCTGTTGTAGTCACTTGATCCTGATAGTGAGAGCAGGCTTTCTGGTACCATATGTTCCTTCTCATCACTTCCAGTGACTTAAAAAGAAAGAAGGCATTGCTCTTCAGGGCTGGCCTGTGCAGGTTTCTGCCTGAGTGACTCTCTGAAGGGGCAATTACGTACGCCCTGATGATAAACGGCACGCTGTATAGTTAAATTCATGACAGAGCTGTGAGGAAAAAGTGACCAAGTGGGATCCAACTGTGGTGCTGCACAGGAATGTGGCAGTATTTCTTACCAAGTGTATTTTCAATTCTTCGTGAGAACTGTGAAGGACTATTAGGAAGGTTGAGAGATATTGAAAACATGTAATAACAGGAAGCCAAGAAAATTTTGCTCCTTGCAGTTTTCTCCTTTCAAGCTCAAGTGTTCTCTGTTTGGTGCCTTGAAGTGCATGCACAAACGATAGAGGCCATTTTGATCTTTAATAGATTTTCTTGTCTTTTCCACTTTGACTGCCTTTGTGAAAACTTGAAATAATGCTCTAGAAATCTGAAGAGATGCTGAAATGATAGACTCTTAGTTATTGTTTTTTTAAGCACTCAGAGTTGACTTTCTTGAGAGCAGAGGGATACTTTTGATGGCATCATCCTGTCTGTACGGAGGAAAGCATAGCCATGTCGGGCATTTTAAGTCAAGCAGGCAGTCTGACAAGATTTCTCTGTGCATGGTTTGGGGGTTTAATTCCTTCTTCAGTGAGCCTGGGGCTAACACTGGGGATATGCTGCTGTGTAGGCTTTTCTGATTCCTTCCTGGCATCACCTGGGTGAAATGTTCCTACCTTCACAGTATCCTCCAATATTGATATTTTAAAGTGTATAAGTATAATGTATAATGTAAAATCACAGTCCATTTAATTACTCTCTATTTTGCATGGGCATTGGTGTCAGGAGTTTCACTGTAGTGTCACAGAAATGAGACAGGTACTGCTTTGTTTCCTTGTAGTGATTACTGGGCAGCATCGCAGTGGTGTCATTTCTGCCCGAACACGGATTGATGTTCTCCTGGACAGCTTCCGTAAGAAGCAGCCCTTCACACACTTCCTGTCTTTGGCCCTCAACCAGCCCACCATCCAGGAGAAGTTCCTGCAGTTCAAGGAAGAGGTATTGGAGAAATGCTCAAAGGTAAGGATCCACAAAATCAAGTGTGAACCCTTCAGCAGACTGCCATGTAACTTATTGAGATAATTTTTTAGCATTTACCTTGGAGGCCTTATTCTGCTCTGTTCCCTGAATGTATTTTTAACAGGCCTTTTATTTAAGTTGGTGGATGTGGTGTGAATTAGTTCAGTGCTGTTGTGAAATCTTATGGAAAGTGGAGTGGTTTACTTAGCAAATTGCTAGTAAAATACTCTGCTCTCAGAGATTTTCCTAGGTGAGAAGATACCTAAGATTCAAAAGAGGGTAGGGGTTTTTTGGTTTTAATAGGAAAGCTACTAAATAATGTAGTGGACCTCTCTATGTTTTGTATGATTTCTGCAAAACCATGAACAGAAATTCACAAGTTTGCTGCTGCTTCTATTTCACTTTTCTTCTGGTTACTGACAGTAAAGGAAGATGAGTGTCATTACCGCAGCTGAGCAAGAAATTACTTGGTGGCACATGCCATCCTGCAAATCTAATTGCTTCCCTTCTTCCTCAAGAGACTTTGTGCTGACAGTCCCTCCTACTTACCTTCAGATCACTGAGGGCAGCAGGAAATACTTAAGCATAGAGAAAAGAGGAACAGAATGAAGTGAAAGCTGTGTATTCCCTGGTTTATTTTAGCATGCTTCTAGTTTGACGGAAGTGATATGTCAATGCACAGCCCAGGCCGAGGGGAGGTAGTGGTATTAAATTGCTGTATCCTCTGAGTCTGCGGGGAGGACATCTCTAGGCTAAAGAAAAGAGCTCCTCTTTGTGGTGACCACAGGTTAGATTGTTTACAAGCAGCAGGGTTTTGGGGGCTGATATTATTACATTCATGTCTGTCACTTCTGCTTATGCCCTTCAAAGGAAAAATAAAGTCTTGCAGGTATCAGAGCTTAAGTTTAGTTTCCTGTATCTGCATGCTGTGGGTGTCAATTATCTGGTATCTGGGGAGATATACAAGTTCTTGCTCAAGTTTTTGTGGTCACTTGCATGTTGGTTTTCTCATCTCCAAGATCAGAACTGAGCTGTCTTCGCAGTCTTGTCTTTCCTGGCAGTTATGTGACCCTCTGCCCAGCTGCCTGTTTCCATGACATTTTAGGAGTTTTCTATCACTCAGGTTTCCACCTGATGTTAGATACAGGTGAAATTGGCCAACAGATCCAGGGATTAGCAAACAGTGCAGTGCAGTGCAGTGCTACAAGCACTCTTCCTTTGGGCTGGGCTTGATCATCTATCCCAATTACCCCATGGCAGCTACATTTATAAAGCTTACTTTATCAAAGGAAAGCCCTGAAGATAAGGGGATGGGAACATTAGTCTGAGAAAATACTGGCTGGACAGAGTGCCTGACCTTGGGCTGGCGTCAGTGGTGGCCTGGCTCCCTCTGTTGGTTCCTAGTTCCAGTCCTTGTGTGGAACACATCAAAGTTATACAGAGAGAAATGGCTCTTTGAGGGCTGGTAACTTCAGCACAGGGCTCTGGTCATGGCTGTTCATGCTGTTGGCCGTGGACTGAGACCGTTGCTTTCAGTCTAGTGTTTCTCTTGTCCTTTATCCCCTTCTACTTCGGCTTATGGCTGTTAAAGTCCTAGCACTTGATCTCCCTTGAGATCTGCTCCTGCTCTGCTTGAAGCCCTGGTGTACAGGACTCTGCTTGTCTGATCCTCCTCTAGCTTTCTGCCATCAGGTTTTGTGGGTTTCTCTTCTCCCTCCCTTCCACAGCAAACCCAGACCTGCCTGCTGCTCAGGGCAGTAACCTCAGTGTCATCCCCTATGCTTTGCTGGGTTCTGGCTTCCAGACTGCCTCGGTTGTCAGGCAGATCCTTTCAGTGTCACATCTCTAAAATGTGGCCTCTTTTATTCATCTTTGAAGCTAATGCTATTGTTTGTGCTCTCGTCCTATTTCTTTAATCCTTCAACACATTGGCCTCACACAGGACTAGCTCTTCTCCTTAAAGAGCACTCATCTTTCAGACTTGTTTATTTGGTTGCATCTCTGCAGACCTCCATGGGCCCAGACTTAGCTGGTCATCTTAGTTGTTCTTCAGACCCCTCCTGATCTGTCTCTGTCACATCATTTGCCTCTTCCTCACTCTTTAGTATCAGTTTGCATCCCTGAGTGGGTAGGGAGTCTGCCATCCACTTTGCAACATTGATCTTGGTGCTTTCCCCACTGTTGTCAGTTACATTCAGAAGAAGCTGCCTGGGAGCATCTGCAAACCTTCATGTGTTCCTGGTCCTAGAAAGCTACAGAAACCAAGATGTGGTCAGGGGAGTGCCGAGACCACTGCTGACCGGGCTAGTCGTGTTAAGTTTTCCTCCTCTTGCCTGACCTTCTCTCTCTCTCCTGCAGTTTTTGTTCTGTGTCTGGACAGCACAGGGTACCATGAGGCTCTGCTTCATGGTCAGGGATCCTGCAGCATGGACGCGCACATGGAAACGCAATTCAACTTAACAGTTGAACGCAATTCTGCCTTTCAATAACCTCAGGCTTGAACTGTGCTTTAGAACCAGCACTCAGGTGTGAATCTTCCTAACACCAGTAACAGCAGTATTTCTGAGAGAGTGTGGCACCTAAGACATAGCATGCCTTTTGCACCAGCCAAATCATCAAGGTGCTTTTGGGAATCTCCCAGAATTGTGGCAGCTGAAGCTGCCCTATAGCAGGACACATCTGTGTGGGTGGAGGCAGAAGGTCTGGGACTGTAGTTCCTGCTCTCCACACCGCAAGGGTGCTAGGTTCCCTGACCTGGAGGGTATGTGGTTGTGTTAGCCTCCCAGGAGAGCCTGAAATGTTCCTGGTACAGCCTACATCAGCTCTAGAGTTTTCATTTTTAGTTTGAAATGTAGAATTCGAACAATAATAGGTATTTGGGGGTTTGCATATTTACAGCCTAGGAATACATGGTGCTTTCTTTTTCTGCTCTTTCTTCTCCTGGTATTAGCAAAAGGGTTTGTAGATCTATTGCTGCCTGTTAGTTCAAGGAGTATCTTGCAGCCCCGTATGTCTCTCAATCACTCCGCCAGCCGGTAATGCCACTCTAATACCACTTTATCTCACAGCAGGGTCTGCTGGAAAGCATATCAGTAATGAAAAACAGTAATTCACAACGGTGCCTCACAGAGCAATAAGAGAGCTTATAGATTTGTCCAAAGCAATGGGATTTCTCAGGATACTTGGAGAAATCTGAATAGGTTTCAGTGACAGAAGTGGTGTGCTTCTTTTGCAATTTACTGGTGTGAAATATTGCAGAATTAGGTAAACTTCAGTCTTTGAAGCTTGGTAATAAGGGTAAGGAAGGGAAAGGACCAGGTGTGTGTGTATGAGGATTTCTTCCAGCCTTTGAGCATTTGTGAAGGACTCTCTTTCTCTCTGAAGCAGTTACCATGACAACCATTCATTTATATTTTAAATCATAGGGTTATATTGGTGGGCATGTGCTTTCTAGTTTTTTTTCATGTGTGTCTTCAAGACCTTTTGGAAGATAAACCTTGGCTGAAATATGGAAAACTTCACGTTACTGTATGATCAGGGCTGTCAGGTGAGGCAACGAAGCAGGGCTGAGGGGAGGCTCTTTTGAGGCTAATTTAATACAGATATGGAGAGGTGGCTTACCTGGGCAGGCTCACTACTTGATGTGGTGCAGTGGGAAGTCCAGACGACTGGGTGACCTTGGAAGTCTCCTCTCACAGTCATGTAGCTGTCAGAATGAAGAAAACCAAAATGTCTGAGTGTGCAGGTGGAAAAGGGAAAAGACTTTGCAGTAATATTGTGAAAAATCACAGTTGGATCTTTCAGAGCTGTGTAAATGCAGCATTTACAGGCTCGACAGGCTCAACATGTAGCATGGAGAAGAAATATGGTTGCTGTAATATATGGCAACCTGTAAATATCAAACATTGCTAATGAGATAATATATCTCAGAGTGGAAGGGACTGAAAATGGGAGAGTTTTCTCAGCCTACAGCTCTTCAGTCAGTTCTGAGGAAATGCTGTTTATCTGGCTTCCTCCTTTGCTTGTGGGTCAGGGTGGGAGAGGGCATATAGCCGGCGTGAAGTATCCTGCTACTAAGAAAAAAACCTCGAAAACATAAAGCTATCTGCAAACACTGTGTCGTGGTTTACCCAGCTGGTAACTCAGAACCACACAGTTGCTCGCTCACTCCCACCCTTTTTCCTCCCTCTGCTCCTGGAGGGATGGGGAGGAGAATCAAAAGAATGTAACTCTCACGGGCTGAGATGAGAACAGTCCAGTAACTAAGGTATAACACAGACCACCGCTGCTACCATCAATAATAACAATGATAAGGGGAAGAGGAATAACGATAAGGGAAGAGAATACAACCGCTTACCACCTACCGACCGATACCCAGCCCAACCAGAGCAGCAATCTGGGCCTTACGGGTAACTGCCCCCAGTTTACATAGTGGGCATGACATGCTGTGGTATGGAATACCTCTTTGGCTGGTTTGGGTCAGGTGTTCTGTCTCTGCTTCCTCGCTGCTTCTTGTGCCCCTGCTCTCTGGCAGAGCATGAGACTCACAAAGTCCTTGGTCAGAGTAAACATTACTGAGTAACAACTAAAACAATCAGTGTTATCAGCGTTGTTCTCAGGATGAAAGGCAGAAACAGCACTGCACCAGCTACTGTGAAGGAGAAAAATGACTGCTACTGCTGAACTCAGGACACACTGGAAACTCTTAAGACAGTAGACAAGACATAACCAGGAAGGAAAAGCTAAGATTAATTCTTTGCCTTGTGTTGTAGAACCACTCAAGTGTATTTTGGTGTATGGTTTCCCTATACAGGGCCTTAGATTTGGAGGAACAATGTGCTTGGGCTTTGCAAAGAAAGGTGAAGACTCCAGATAAGATGCTTGCTATGTTTCTTCTAAAGGAGGAGAGCACAAGTAGAAGCTTAAGTAGCAGGAAGAAGTAAAAAAATTAATTTCTAAGGCTGAGTGGAAGTGAGTTGTAATTTTTTGACCATGACCAGGCAGTGTCAGAGAAAATGAATAAGCTAAAGTGGACAGTCATCTTATACAGATAGTATGTAAAGTGGGTGTTCTTCCTGTCTCTCATTACATCCTTAGAGAACCTAAGTTTGAACAGTAAACATTCAGAGAGGTGATAGAGTCTGTTTTATGTGTTTGTATCTGCCAGCAAGTACCCTCAAATATGCTGCTTTCAGATTCCCCTGTAGAATACAGGGATTCCCTGCTGTGACACCTCCCCTCCCCTAATCTCATGCTCTGCTTTCATTAAGGCAGGAAGCCACTGCTTGTCACAAGCCACTGGCTTGTGCTATGAGGATTGCCCACCTTCCATTGTATGGGAGGAGGAAACTGGTGAAAGAAGAACTTGTCACCTAGAGGCACTTGGAGAGCATGTCTTAGGTGCCAGTGGATCTCTGTCCATCTCTGATGCTGAATCTCTCTCCTCACTCCTGCTTTTGTGGTTGTAGGTTACCTTGAAGGGGTTCCTTAAGTATTTGGAAGATGTCCATAAGGACCACAAATCACAACATTGACAGGATCACATCTCTTGGGCTTGTTCTTCCTGGGGGAGGACGTGATTTTTCCTTAACAGTAGTTATGAAAACATACTTCTAGGCTCTGCATTGCTGTTGTCTGGTGCTGCTGGTCAGGTTGCAGAGGACTGATACCACTGAACAGGCAGCTTCCCATAAGGCAACACAGTGGTTGCTGATAGCGTATCATCATCTGAGATTTGAATAAGTGGGTTCAAGCTTTCTTGTATCTTGCTGAGCAGCATCCAGCCATGAAGGGCTGCTCAGATGCCTGCAGAAACATTGCCTATTCCAGAGAGAGCTACATCTGACGTAGCATCTATTTTATGTGTGGGAGAAGTGGGATCTGCTGGTCTCTGAAAGAGTAGGGCTGTAAGCAGCGTTTTTAGGAGCTGTCTGAAATACTAGGGAGTGAACCAAGAAGATTATCTAGGTCTTGGTCTGCTCACTGTGTACTGCTCTTCCCTGCTGATCTCCCCAGCAGTGGTAGCGTGGCATGTGGAGATGACATGCCATCACTTTGTCAGCTATCAACCCACACTCAGGTGTTGGAAAGCTCAGGGGAGAATGCTGCTTCTGGGACAGGTTGATGTTTGCAGTACAGATCGTGCTGAGGCAGAAAATGAGGGGTAGGACTTTTGCTTTCTGACCTGTGGACTACTTTCTCATTACTGTACATCATCTGTGCACACTGTGGGAGTGACACTGTCTGTTTGTCCTTGGCAAGGATAAATCGAACTTTCTCCCAGTTTCTGTTACCCAAGCTATTGTTTTGAGATGGGCCAAATATTCTCTGGCTCTGGATACCATTGGAGAAAAAAAGGCTGATGGAGAGGAATCATGTTCTGTCATGCATGTTAACAGCAGGATGAATTAAAGGAAGGGAAGGTGGGGAGAAGTGAGAAGGAGCTGTCCCTCCTTCCTCTGCTCCTGATGTGCCTGACATAGTCTTTGCTTGTGTCATGCTGCTGCACAGTGCTGAGGTTTGCAACGTCCTTTGCCACTACTAGCATGCTATGATTTGGGGTTTCAGTCAGCAGTAATTAGCAGGTGTGGAAAGCTTGTTCTCCCTGTTCTGGGGACCACCATACTTTGCCAGCCTGTGACTGCTGGGGCAAGACCCAGACCTCTCTTGCAGGCTGGCTTGTTTCTAGTCCAGCCCATAAGCACAGCTGTAAAGAAGGATATCGATGTTGTCATTAAACATGAAAAATACCGAGCGACATGTGGGGCATTAAACTGATGGGCTGAGATACTGCAGTGTTTAAACATCTGAAAGGTTTTATTTCAAACTGAAGCACAACTAGAAACTTCAAAGCTGTTCTTCTCAGTCAGTGGACTTTTATCAGACAGAGAAGGGCTTCAGTGGCCTGGCAAGTTACCTTCATCTGGAGTTAAAAGTGGAGTTTGTTTAGTGCAGTGGTGGGAAATGGCCACTAAGTGGAAATAATTGTTTTAATATGGGTGTGTTAACCATCCTCGAAGTATTTTTTTTGTCCTAGAACAAAAGAGCATGTCTCTTAAAGCTGAATGTAACCACTGCTCCACCTGGGAACAGTTTTTCCCAAGCACCAACACGTAGCACTTCTTATAAAGGGAATTTAAATTTAATTCATCTCAGCAAACTATAGGGCACATGGGAACAAGAAAAATGTAATTATCAGAGCTGGTATTAGCTGTGCTTGTGTTGTGAGGTGCAACCTGTGTTTAGACAGGATTTAGAGACCATTTAGAGCTTGTCACTACAGCTGGTTCCAGCTTTATTGCACAAAAAATGAGCTTAACTCAAGTTCTAAATCTGTGCTGACTTGCGTTGAGTTCACTGCTGATGGCAGCTGCCACTTTGACAGCTGTGGAAGTCTCCTCTCAAAACCCCATATGAGCGAGTGCTGCTGTTCTGGGCCCTGAGTTAGAGCCTTTTATAATGAGCTTCCAGGCTGCTGTTCAGCAGCTCTGATGAAAAGGCAGGCAGGCAGTGTGTGTGGTGGGGGGCTGCGCTTGCCTGCCAGCCTGAGCTCACTTGCTTACAAAGCCTGTGAAATTTTGTTTCTCATTTCAACTTGAGCCACTACCAACCCAACCAGTGATGCAGAGATAAAAGATTTGGTGCTAGTGGCTTGGTACCTGTTGTCTGTAATATTTATCCCTCTGATGGAGATGTGTGCGTGTATGATAAGACAGCTATATATGGACTGATTTGTAGGATCACGGGGTCAGCAGCAGCCTGTTCCAGAACCCTTCTAAGCTTCACCTGACTCTTGGGACTCTGGTACTTCTGAACGAACAAGAGATCCAGAAAGCGTGTGACCTCCTACAGCAATGCAAAGAGGACTTTGTGGAGTAAGTGATAAAAAAGTCATGTCATCACCAAGTACTTGAGTGGGGGAAAAGCAGCAGGCTCTCTTTGACAAGGGACAGCAAAGAGATAAGCTCAATAGCTTATCTAGAAAAGTCTAGAAAAAGGCTAAAACATTTCAAATGAGAGCAGCAGAAATCACCAAGCAGTCACAAAGAGTTTAATAGCATCTTGCAGCTCAGCTCAGACCCTCAGCAGAAAACCTGCTCTTTGCATTTCTTTTTCTCACATGCTTCCCTGTTATTTTTTTTCTGAGCAATTTTTGCTGTTGTCCTTTACCTGCTGCAGAGGGAGGGACAAGCTGCATTACCTTTGCATCTTGCCTGCAGTGAGCTCTGGCAGGATGATTCCCTCCTGCCTAAGAGCAGATGCTGAGGTGTCCTTGACATGCATTTCTTGGTGGAGGGAGCTGTGTGCAGGGGAGCCAGCATAAGCCATGCGAGTAATGAATCTGAAGCATTCAGTGCTGCTCCAGAGCTGAGGCTTTCTCAAAGCCTGTTAATGCTGAGTTGCCGATGTTAGGGCTTTAACTGTAAACGTGGTTGAATGACATTGTAATTAGCTTATCTCTGTTCAGCTTAGAAATTGGAGATGGCCTGAGGGATTGGTTTATTTATTTATTTCTGTAACACCTTTGCACATAGAGCACAGATCCTTGCTATTCATTTATTTATTGCCTTGGTGCGTGAAGAATTAGCCATGCTGTGCCAGCTAATACCTGTGCGAACTAATGCATGGCCAAAATTCATACCTCTGCCTTTAAAATGACAGCTCCAGTTCAGGTGTTGAACAGAATTGCAAGTGTGTTTCTAGGGGAAGGCTGTGCCCACAGTACTTGGAAGACACCAGCTTCCTTGTAAGTGAGTTGAACTGAGGCAGAGAAAAATCTTTATTCTCCATTCTCTTTAGTGGAGGGGGAATCAACACTTGAATGTAACCTTTAGGTTATTTCTGCTGCCACACCAATAGAAATGTACTTTGAAAATTAATTTAGTCTCTCTTCCACCCATATAAACCTTTATTAGCATTTATTTACTTTTCTAAATGCAGGCAGCGCTATGTGAACATGGGTGTGCAGTCTTTGACTCTTTGTAGAATACGTGGCCTTTAGTGCGCTGGTTTTGATGTGCAGGACAGTATACTTACACTCTTTTCCTCCCAGTACACATACTGGAAGGAGAAATCACAATCTCCTTATTGCACCAGGGAAGCTTTGCAGAAAATCTCAAAGGCAGTCTCTTGGGCAAGCTGAACAGAAGATAGCAAGGTTAGAGCAAAGTCATGCTCACGTTGTTAACTCCTGTTTATTGCTTCTGCCTGTCCAGACACTCCCCGTACTGAGACCTCAGCATTAGAGACGTTGACACTTACGTACAAGGAGCTTTCACTGCAACGCCCTACCTCCCTGTGATGTTCTGGTGGTAAAGGCAGGGACGCAGCATGTCTGGAAGCAAAATACACTTCGCAGTGTGTTTGCAGGTGTGAGAGTGCATATTATATCCTGCATGCATTTTCGGTTTAGCCTTTCTGCAAGAGTAGCTGGAGCTCTGTTTACTTCCAGCATTTTTTGTAAGTGGATGTTGAGATGTACTTAAAACTGCATTCTGTACTGAGTACATTTTCCGGTGAAAACTGACAAGCTGGAGACTGTGTCACTATCACAATCGCTCTCTTCGTGGGCAAGGCAGGAGCTTCTCTGGAATGAGAACTTGCACCATTTAATTGCTGATGGGTTTTCTGAAATGTAGATGGAGATATCTGCACTGAGATGGCCTGTGAATACTGACAAGTTGACTTAATGTGTGTCTAAAACACTGAATGTATGAATTCAAGTGTTTCTACTGTATTTCTTGTGATGGTGAGACAATAGCACCTGTAGCCTTGCAAGCTTTAGAAGTTAAGGAGCCTTTTTTCATGTGTTTGGTTTGTGGGTTCTTTTTCAGTGATTTGGGAAAGAGAAGAACACCTTGCTGGAGTTCACTGTGGCATGGGGTCCATGTAACATTTAAGTCCCACTTAACCTCAGATTTGTTTAACTGTAGCAAAAAATAGATTTTATATCATTCCCCTAGTAAAACCAAGTACTTGGTGTGTGTATCGTATTTCAAAAGCATGTGTGATGTTTTGGTTTTTAACATCAGGGATTTGTTGCATTTTAGCCAAATTGCTGGAGGCAAGCCCTTGACTGTGGAAGTGGTAGGAGTAGAGTACATGAATGATGACCCTGCCATGACAGATGTCCTTTATGCCAAAGTCCACATGAAGGATGGCTCGGACAGGTGAGTTCCTCATGCTTCTTTCTTTCATTCCTCCTTCTTGGGCTGCTAGTCAGGAAGATGAAGTCTTTCTTGCTTCCTAAACCGGTTAAGGCAGTGATGTGTTTGCTCTTTAAATCAGTCAGTGGTGGTGCAGTTGAAAGATGTCATTTGTTTCTGTAGCAGTCTGACAGATGGAATAATAGTGTCATGGCTCATGAGGTGATAAGATGGCCAAGGAGATACTCCTGAGATTACTTAGAAGGCAGGACAGCTTGGCCTCTGCTGTTTCCAACCTGCAGTCCAGATTAATCTGGACAGCCTGGTGTATTCTGCAGCACTTAATTATTCTTAAAACCCAGTTACACCAGAAGATCCTCAGAAAAGCACGACTTGGTTACAGAGTTGATTTTTGTATCTGTAAGCACCCTGGAATCTGTCTTCTGAGCTGCTGGTGAAAAATCTCGATGCCTGATTGGTGTCAGTCATGTGTTTGTGTTGTTTGCCACTGTGGCTGATGGTTTTAGCTTTACAAACAGCCATGCCTGGGATGTGGCAGTATCTAAACAACCTTCCTCAATCTCATGTTTTACAAGTATGTCACCAGTGGCAGCACCATCTTTTCTGCTAGTGCTCTCTGGAAGACTGGGGAAACATGAGCTGTTGTATTCTGTGCTGCCAGCTGTGAGTAGAGAAAGAGGGTAGGGAAGTAGGCAAAAGAGCTTTAGCCTTCTCTCTCTGAGCCTTAGCCTTCTCTTTTTTCTGGCAGTGCTGCCCTTTTGTTCTTGTTGCTAGAAGACAGCAGGAGCTAGCAGAGGAGCACGGAGCAGTGCAGCTGGAGGAGGGAGGCTGTGAGCAAGCACTGGCTCAGGGGAAAAGGGACATGTTCTAGCATCTCCTTTCCCCGAGGGCTAAGGAGACAAGAGGGGGCCCCTGCTTAAAACTGCACTTTGGTGTCTGTGTTGAAGTAAGAGATCGGAAGTGGGATAAGGAAATGGGTGGGAAAATGAAAAGGTAAGAATTGCTGGGAGGCAATAGAAATTGAAATCTTTTCCTCTTCTGGGCTCTTCCACTTTGAAGTCTGTCCTGCCCTGAAAGAGGTGAGGTAAACCAAATGGGGCAGGTGGAGAACCAGGACAAGCTATAGAGCAGTCAAGAGACAGAGGTGCAGGGAGGAGGCAGAAGCACTCAGAAAGATGAGACAGAGGCATTCACTGAATGACCGCCATGCCCTTCGGTGGATATGTTCTAGAAAGCATCCTAAGTGTCAGCTCTGAGAGCTGAGGTATGGGCCTCTTTTCTCGTGAATCACCGTGCCCCAGGTTGTCTGAGGTGCAGTGCTTGTGAGTCTGCTTGCATGTGAAAATAAGTCTATGACCTGAGGAGCTGGTAGAGAAATCCTGTAGAGCGTGAATAGGGCCTAAAGTGGACAGTGATGTCTGCTGGTGTCTGGAGACACCTTGAATTGTTGGCAGTGGCACTGTGGTCTTGTCTGCTTCAGATGTCAGCCATATTTGTTTTGCTGAGACTCCACATAGCCCATAATGAATAATTAGCATCCCATAATGCTAAGAGAAAATGCTGACGTGCATTAGGAGTTGCAGAGGTGCTTTTGGCAGGGGAGAGAAATGAAGTCTTTAAATCCATCTTGCCTTGAAATTGAAAACTAACCCCCCCCCCCCCCAGCCCCAGGAAAGAGCTGATGTCTCCTCTGTCTTTCACAAAGATCTATTAACTGAGGTTTTGACCAAATCCAGGTCTGGTTTACATGGCACCTGCAAGCTGCTAGACTTCTCTTCCACAACACCATTTTTGCTTTTTCCATAGCAGTGTGCTCAGAGAGACCAAGTGATTTTAAGTTTTTACCTTTGGCCCAGGCCTATCCCACCCTCATCTGCAAACTAATGAATCTGGCACTTCTTCCCTAATGTATTTCCTTAACTGTTGTCAATCCAGTAAGCATTTAGCTTTGCAGAGGGAAAAGAAGATATTTCTCTGTTCTTGGAGAGCAGTGTAAGGTTCTTCTGCTTCCTTTGGGATTTCAGCAAACAGTGTTGGACAAATGAGGACTATAAGGAGGGGACAAATGGTGAGCCCTCAAGAAAACTGCTTTGTTTTCTGGCCTGCTAGATGGATCATTGCTGAGCAGCTCCATGCACCTCTTGCCTGCTAAAACCTGCTATTCTTTACCTAGGGAAATGGGGAAATTAGGTAGAAAGCAGAGATTCTCAGCTGCAAGACCAATACTAGAGGAGAACAGCAGCCACGTGACTTGCTGTGCTGGCTCAGACTGCTGTGGTCTGCATTTAAGAGAGGTGTGTGCCTTCCTGTCTCATGCAAGGCGTCTTGCTAGCTCTGTGTAGTTCCTGGCATGGCTGAGGGGTGGAGTTCCTTCCTGATCTTTGGATGATCTTGATCAGCTTAAGCTATAAAGCAGGAGATTTGATTTACCCTGACTTAGCTTGCATAACTGCAGACAGAATTAGGGGTTGGCAAGCCCTTCTGCACATATAATGGCTTAGACTGAGAGAGGGATCATGCTCTGATGCCTCCCACATGGCAAATAATTTCTATTATAATTCATTCTAATTTGTTTTATTTCCTTGATTAACTTTATAACATAATAAAGCACCATTTCCACTTGAGCTATTCTCTGTTAATTTGTTTTAGTATTGTCTGTAATTATATTCATTTAATCTTTGTCATTGCTAATTTTAAAAATCACTGAAGGAAAGCCAGAAAATGATAGAAAACCATGACAATTGGTAGTTTGAGTCTTGAAATTGTCACATGGGGGCTGGCCTGTGAGGGGCACTACAAAACCAGTGGTGGGGTAGGACTGGCTTCCAGAGCATGGCAGCCCAGGCTCTGGGGGCCAGCTTCAAAGAGGCCACACTCTGCCTCTCCTACTACTGCTGAGATGCCAAAGTGGTGGGACTTGGTGGAGCAGAAAGCTGTCTAGTCTCTTGGACATGGTGAGAGAAGCCCAAATTCTTCTGCATAGAGTAATACCCTCTTGCCTTGTTTTGGGGGCTGCTCTTGTTCTGCCACATCCTTGCTGCAGAAATTTTGTTGGGGACAGCAGCAGCCTGGAAATTCCTTCAGCTCTTTAGACGTAGGACATGAGAGCACATTGCTCTGATCACCTGCCTGTTCCTGGTGGCTATCCTAGGAGAGGTTTGCTTGCAGATCACCACAGCCACGGCCACTTTCATCCCTGACCAAGGCCAGACAAGTAGGTGGCAATAAATCCTGTGATTCTGCTTGCTCAGTAGCTCCAAAGGTGGAGCATTCATGACGATGTGCTATCTGGGTTTATACCTTCTCTCACCACATTCTGAGTTCTCCTGGAGATTAAGCCCAGTGACTGGGTTGCTTATGTGGGACAGAGAATGTCCGAGCTCCAGCCCAGTGCACTGGACAGGTCACAGTCCTTGGGCAGAGCACATCCTCCAAGAGTCAAGGTGCCTAAACCCCTCCTGGGGGTCTGCAGATTTTGGCATTTGTAAGGGTAGGTACATTGTGTTTCCTGGCAGTGGGAAGATGCTCCTTTCAAGTCCAAATAACATCTGTCACAGAGAACAAGCTCTCTGCTGTGCTGACTCTTCCCTTCTTACTGGAATATGGGTAGCAGAAGTGATCACTGAGGAAGCTTTGCAAAGCAGCCAGAACTTTCTGCATTAGAACTGAATCCTTGATGACTCTGTTTGCTTTCCATCAGAGACTAGCTCCCTTTCCCCGTGTGTGTGCAGACTTGATTTCACACATGCTGCCCTCCCTGGTTGAAAAGTGAAAAGCTGATGACTCAAGGGTTTCTCCTTGGTTTACGTGGCTTTGTTCTTCCTTTTTTTTGCATTCCCAGATTGCAAGTGATTGCTGATCAACTGGTGGAGCGGTTTGTGGCCTCCGGCTTGATGCTTAAAGAGTGGGATAGGGTGAAACTGCATGCTACAGTCATGAACACTCTCTTCAGGAAAGATCCAAGTGGTGGGTATCCTTCATCCTTACTGATAAATGTGTTTAAAGTAGTCCCACACTGGTCAGGAAATGCTTTTGTTGGCTTTTATGTTTGCTCTTCTAATTTTGTGATTTTTCTTAATCTCAAGAATATGTACAAGGCTGTGGGGGGATGTCAGTAGATAAAACCCAGAGGAAAATCAAAAAGCAATCTGCAGAACTGGAGGAGGCAGGCATGCTTTGAGCCTTTTCTGGATCTTCGTCATAGCTTTGAAAAACCCTGTTGCCAAGTAGCCCTCATAAGATCTGGGCTAGGGAGGAATGCACTCAAGTGCAGTGTGAGGTTTTGGGCTCTCTGTGTCCCAGCGTTAAACTGACATTCAGTAACAAATCGATGTGCTATGCTGACTTTTAAACAAGAAAAAAGTATGATCCTCTTTGTTCAAGCTAGATTGCTCATTGGTTTAGGAATGTGATTCCAGTGTCCTTCTCATTAAATCAGATCAAATGGTTATGAGGCTGAATATAAGCTATTATTGAGTGTGTAGTGTCTGCTGTCTCTGCCAGAAGATTGTCTGCTCTAGCAGTCTGTAGTATCGTTCTTACTGCGTTGCTTGATACAGCAGCCTCAGATGCATTGCTTTTGGGTAGGGGCAGTATATTACAGCCCTGTTCTCCATTTGCAGACATGCATGTGCTCTGGCACTGGTGTGCGGTTTGCAAGCCTTAACAGCATTGCACTAAAGCTTTTTATAGCTTTCTCTGGTGCAGTGGTCTCTGCAATGTCACTAGGCTATGTCAGGTACTCTCTAGTTACTGACTCTCTGAGCCTCTGAGTGGACAGCAGTAAGAGCAGATGGTTTATTAAACAAGTGGTTTTCTGGACACCCAGCAGCTGACTTTGGGGATGACTGCTACTGAGGTCACGTAAACATATTCAGGTAGTAGAAACCCTGAAAGATGAGATGGGGCTTAGCTCTGAAATTGATCCCTGAAAACTGATGATGAGTCCAAAGTGCTGATGTGCCTGTCTGTTAGGGGAGGCACATGGGCAGCTGCATCTGGCATTATGAGTCTATATTCTGAACAACCCCATGAGGCATGTGAGGCATTCAGACACAATGGTGAGAGCATTACACAGAAGTCGCTTTATATTCAACACAGGATTTGAATAGCATGCTAGATGTGAGTGGACTTCATAGTTAATGCTGGAGATGAAAAAGAAATACTGCATATATTCACTGACTGAGGCAGAGGTCCTGTGGAAAGAAAAAATCATGTACTTAGGGATTATATAAAAATCCAGACATGCTCTGGGGAAATGGATCTAAGACGTAGGCATTTGGCAGTTGCTATAGGCCTGGGTTGCTATTCTTAATGTCTGTGTGTGGCTGCGTGCCCACCCTGCAGAAGCACACACATCACATGTATGTGCTTCTCAGAGCAAGCAGGCAGCAGAGATTTGTAGAGGTGCTGTCCGGGTTGCGCCTGGCATTCTGCTTGCATGCTCAGTCTGGTATTTGGTGCTGTTCCAGGTGATGCAAGCACTCATCGTGCTGACTCTCACTCTGGCAGGATGTGGGATTAAAATCAGCCAGAGAAAAGCAGATGTGTTGCACTGAGCCATCAGCCCTACAGAATCACCCTAGCAGTAGCTGTGATTTAGGGTCTTTCCTCCAGGTCACATAGGTGATCCCCACAAAGGTACCAGTTCTTATGTGTTCAGCCTTGTTCTCTTTAAAATCAAAGTGGAAGTGTTTTTTTTCACTAAGAACTGGGCAAAGATAGTCTATTAGCTGGCAGCTGACTTTGGGGAGGGAAAGAGTGGGGGGTGAAGTACAGCACACACAATTCTCCCATCCGAAGCTCATTCTGATGGTTGCTTTCCTCCTTACAGCTGAAGAGCGAAACAATACAATGACTGGTAAATCATCTTTCAAGGAGCGGGAGTCATTTAATGGCCGAAATATCCTCAAGGTCAGTATGAAACAATTAGGGAAATCAAGCCAGCTGTGGATATTGTGTAGCCAAAAGAGGCTGAAACACCTCTTCAAGACTGCTTTTGTCTTAGGCTTATGAGATCTCACTGGGGGGACAAATCTGTTCAGAAAATAAACAGTCCAGATCACTCCTAATAGGGAGCATTACAGTATTTAACAGGAGTGTTCTTAAAGCTGGTGAGGCTCAGATCAGGTGTAGGGAACATGAATGCTAAGTGGGTGTTCTGTTCGTGTTGTCGTTTATTTCACTGGTGTTTTAGCCAGGAGACTCAGGCTCATGTCAATTCTCAGCCCACCAGAAAGGAGAACTTTGTTACTCTTGTTCTACCCATATATATTTATGAAACTAAAACCGACTGTCATTTCACTTACTCTGTTTTGTTTTGTTTTCTTTAATTTGCACTATTGATTTGCATGATTTTGTTCCAGAAAAATAGCAGATAGCAGCTTTGCCAGTGGTGAGAGATGGGTCTGGCTCAAAGGGGAGCATCCTGCAGCCTCCCACGCTTTGCCAGCCGTGGTTGAGACTTCAGTCAGCCTCTGCTGGCCATCCAGATGGCAGGGGTAGAGTGAAGCTGTGCTTCTTGGCCCCTGCAAGAGTCGAGAGAGAAGAGAAGCACAGTGGAGTAGAAAATGGAAAACAATGCTGGGTTGTAAGCAGATTTGCAGTCCTTATTGTGTGAGGGGATTTGTTGCAGGCAGCTATGATAAGAGGGAGACTGGACAATGCATGAATACATTTGGGAACCAATATTCTGGCAACAAAGAGACATGAGAGAGGATGCAGCCTGAGTGGGAGTTGGACAACCCAGAAGGACTTTAGGGCGCCAGAGGAGGAAAAGGGTGCACTTTATTTGTGTTTACAGTTTTGCTGTATAATGTATTAGGCACTGAATTCATGGGGATGTGAAGGCAGGGAGTAGAACTGATTGATCTCCTCTGTGCAGAGGACAAACAAAGAGACAAAATTAGGTTAAGCTCTCATTGTCCTCAAACGGTTTGTGCAAGCAGTGTCATGACTCAGCGTCACCACATGTTGAGTGTTCAGTGTAAGACTGCAGTACTGCAAACTGAAGCAGGAAAGCCACAGACGTGGTCCCTGTCTTAATGTATTCTATGAGTTTTGATTAGCTCCTGGTGTCAGGAAGCTGGCTACAGAAGGAGAGGGTGTGTGTCAGAAGCCCAGAGTGCCTGCAGGGACTCAGCTTTCACGGGTTATGCACACATTTAGCTTGGCCCTTCGGTTCTTTCTCTTCCTTTTGTTAAACTCAAAAGACTCAGACTTAGAGACACATACTGTCAAACTGTTGGACTCTCTTGATGCTCGTCATCCAAACCCATTTATGATTGGGAAGGCATTAATGATGCTCCCTCTACTGGTCACAGTATTTGTGGGCTACACTGCGGGGACTGAGGATCCGTGGGTCTTGTAGTATGTGGTGCTTAGAAATGCAGCTGCCCTGCCTCAGATGGCTACTTCTTATTCTCAATGCTCCCTGAAATACGAGCTAATGCATTTTTAAAGCTCTTAATTGATTTTGTACTGATGTTGCCAAAAGAGCTGCTGGCTGTTTAGACTGTTGATAATTACTTCAAAGCATGTCTTGCCACAAGAAATGTCATCCTTCTCCCCCACCTCCATTACATTTCCTAACCTGCTTGCTTCATATTTGCCTTTGGTCTCCCACGTGCCTGCAGCAGAACGCCCGTTGGCATTAATTAATTACATGAGTCATAAATAGCTCCAGGCTTCTTACCGGAGGAGCCCAGCCTCAGCCAGCCACTGATGCATTCTAGCATGACCTTGCAAGGATGTGCCAGTTCCCTCTCAGCCCCCTTTTATATACATTATTTATCTTCATCTCAGGGAGGCTGCCCTCTCGCAAAGTGTCTTCATTAACTTTTGCAATAGGATCTAAACGATGGGCCGTTAATGAATATAGCTGCAGTTAGGCAGTCTGGCTTGCGGGCACCATCCGCTTACAGAATCACAGAATCACAGAATAGTTAGGGTTGTAAAGGACCTTAAGATCATCTAGTTCCAACCCCCCTGCCATAAGCAGGGACACCTCACACT
>JBCJKH010045842.1:0-27994 GCA_039877255.1 Loriculus beryllinus | reverse complement strand
GTGAGGTGTCCCTGCCCATGGCAGGGGGGTTGGAACTGGATGATCTTAAGGTCCTTTCCAACCCTAACTATTCTATGGTTGTATGATTCTATCCCTGTGCTGCACTTGCAGGTCGGATCCGGAATACCCCAGAAGCAGATGAGTCTCTCATTGACCCCAACATCCTGTCCCTGAACATCCTCTCCTCTGGGTACATCCACCCCTCCCAGGATGACCGGTGAGTGTTGCTGCTTCTCTTGTTTTTCCTGCACTGTGGTGAGGGCTGGAAAGGGAAACACAGGGAGGCTCCTCAGCCCCTCTGCAGCGTCCTGCTGACCTGTTGCTGCCTTGGGGAGGACTTTTCTGGAGCTGCAAAGGGTCTTGGGGTTCAGGGTTGCTAGACTACTCCCTCCTTCTCCCCATGGCCTCCCTGTAGGCTTTGGCATGAAAGGGAATTTGGGTGGTGATCTTGCTCTCTGTTGGTGGCTGTGACTGCCTGGCACAGAGAGCCGGTTGGTACTGCTGCCAGGAGGATGTACCAACCCCGTGGCTGGAGAGGACTTGCCATTGAAGGGTTATTTGTCCTGTGTCCCAGCAAACTCACAGGAAAGGCCACTTCATGCCCATGGCAGGTCCCTGTCTTTGCAGGAGTGATGCAGGAAAGCCATCCCTCATGGGCACTGGGGGATGGCTGGGTGATCTTGGCGATGCCTGTCCTGGGGGACTGTGTTCCCACTGTGGGTTTGGCAGGGGTGTGGGATCAGCAGGGCCAGAGGGGTTTTACCTCTAAGACCTCTCTGGCTGGGTCCTGTGGTGGTGTGAGGGACCAGTGGGTGCAGAGGGCAGAACTCTCCTCTGAACCAGGGCTGCTGGCAAAGCTCAGGAGGCTGGCAGGGTCCCTGGACAGAATGTGTGTGTGCAGGTAGCTGCGACAAGACAAGGATGGTCACTGGCATCACCGAGGGGAGCAGCAGGGACCGGTCCTGGGCTGTGTTTATGACAGTTTCCAGTGTAGGAGCATCCTACTGGGGAGTGGGAACCACTTTTCTTCTTGTTTTCTGTGGGGTCACTGCTGTATCAAGGTGGCCTGTCTCAAGGCAGGGTGTTTTTGGGCTGGGATGATAGGGGTCTGGGCGGGACGTGCTACCATGCAGTACTCCCAGAGCCGCTCCTGGACACAGTGGCTGACAGGCATGCAGTGACTGGGCAGCAGAGCCACACCATGGGGTCAGATATGCGTGCAAGCGGTGGACCAGGAGACTTTGGCACAGCCATGGGGACAGCAGCAAGGCCAGGTGTGCACTGTTGGGCAAGCAGGGCCTGGCCAGGCAAAGCTGTGGTGGTTTTTGCTGGGCTGCTGGGAGCTGGGTGGCTGTGGCACCTGTGGGCTCCTGGGGCTGCCCTGTTTTATGTCAGCTCCTGACCTGGCCGGTTGGTCCCGGGATTTGCAAGAGCTTGCCTTGCCTGTAATGTCAGAGGGTCTGTGCCTCAGGGCCAGCCCCAGTTCAGCTGCAGTCCAGCATGCATGCCATGTGTTACCCGTCCTGTGAGCCTGTCTAGGGCCAGGTAGGGGGAGAAGTGAGCAGCCGGCTTCCTGTGGGATGCTGAGGGGCCCTCCCCGCTTCCATCCTGCATGCAGGTGTGCATGCCTTAGCCCCACCAGCCTGCTAGGACAGGCAAAGGGAGGACAGCAGCAGAGCCAGGGCCCGCTTCTCCTTCCTTCCCGGCTGCTTGTGCTCCCTGCTTTGCTGCCTTATGCCGTGCAGCCTCCTTTGCCCAGAGCAGCCCTAGCTCCCCTCCCCATCCCAGCCTTCCCAGTTCCCTGGAGCTGCTCAGGAGACCAGGGAGCAGTACGGCTCCCTCCCCAATACCCATCCATCCCTGCATCGAGCACCCAGGGAGGAGTTGTGGGGAGCAGCCCCCAGGGTCCCCCCTTGCTTCTCTCTGCTGCTGCCGCCCATCAGAGCCCACACTAACCATGTGATTGTTTTGTGTTTTCACAGGCAGTTTCTTGATTCGGATATGCCTAGGTATTATTTGTTTCCATTGATTTTTTTTCCACCCTCCCTTCTTTCTTTCTCTCCCCTCACCTTGGTGCACTCACTCCGGCCGGAGGCAGCACTTGGACATCCAGCCCCCCATCCCTCTACACGCCCCATCCTTTCTCCCTCCCATCCTGGCACCTCTTGCTCACCAGCCCCTTTTGCTGTCTGTTTGGGCCGCGCTCTCGCTGGCTGCTGCTCCCCTCGCACGCCTGCGTCCCCATCGCCTGATTTGGGTTTTGGTTTATTTCTTGCTTTTTGACTTCACTGCTCTCTCATCTCTTTGGCATCGGGTGCTAAGTGTGCCGCTCCCCCGTGGCCTCCCACCCAGGTTCAGCCCCCAGCACCACTAGGAGTAGCTGCAGGGCTGGTGTAGACCATGGTGGGGGCTTCAGGCCACCTCCAGCCCTGGTGATGATGGCTGGGTGCACAGTAGACATGTGGGTGCAGATGTGGCATATGGGTGGTGTTGTGTTTGTACATAGGTGCATTGGTGGGTGCACACACACCCTAATGTGGCATAGACTGTTATACCCCCGTGTAATGGTGGGGATCTGCTTCTGAGGATAGTGGGGGCTTCAGTTGGGACTGCAGTGTGAGCCTGGTGTATGGGTGTATGGGTGTATGGCTATGTGGTGTATGGGCAAGAGCCAACAGATCCAGATGCTGCTGCCAGCCTCTGGATGGGAGCATCACCAAGGCCCCAGAGGAGGGGGTCCTATGGTAGACAAAGAGATGAAGATGCATCTGGAAGACAGGAGATGGGGTCTCCTGAGTCCTGGTGGGCTCCATAACTTTGTACCTGGGAAATTGTCCTTCCTTCATCAGCTAGAAGCTGGTCCTGCTTGGAGATGCCCGGGGGCAGATCTGTCCCTCCATCAGTATTCCAGGGTGCAGGAGGATGGATCCAGCATGGATACAGCCCCTCTACTCGAGGAGATGTGGGGTCATATTGGCATTGCCTGTGGGCTGTCGGTACAGTGATGCTCTCCCTGTGGACCAGGGACGGGCCAAGAAATCTCTTGCTGTGTGGGTACCATGAGGGGCACCTTTTTGAGGGGCTGCGCTGGGCAGCAGCTCCTTGCCCTGGAATGGCAGCGAGGGCAGGGATAAGGGGAAGCGGAGCACATGTGCTGCTTCCCAGCTGCCAGACTGCAAGGAAGGTGGGTGGCAGAGGGTTTTCACCCATGCAGGTAAACCTCTGACCTTGCCAAGTTCCTTCTGGGCTCTGATTCAGCATCCGGCTGGGCAGGAGCTCCTTTGGCCAGCAGAACTGATATAGGGTGAGTCCCCTCTAGAGGGGCTCTCTGTGGTTGTGGTCCTGCTCCAAATCCAGCCCCATACAGACAATGCTTTCTGACCTTTTGTTTTTCTGTGTGTGTATGTGTGTGTGTTTGTCCTTGGGTCGCCTTCCACTTATAGCATTTCGTTCGGAAATGACACTAGGTATTTTGCGTGCACCTGCTCGGTCTGGTCCCACCTGCTTTTCTCTCTTTCTCCTTTGCCTCCCTTTGCTTTTTGCTCTTTTTCCCCCTCCCCTGAGGCTCCTATTCTCCTCCTCCCTGGGGAGCACTGCCTTCTCAAGTGACCTGTGTCTGAAAAGTGATCCTTCGCCTTGGCTCTGTCTCATGTGGGGGTTTTTAATGTAATTTATGCACCTTCTGAAAGCGTCACTCTCCCTCTTCTTCCTACATGAGGGCAATTGCAGCTGAGAGCCTCTCCCTGCTCCCTCTGTCTGCCCTGGTTTGTGTTCAAAAAGCCCCTCAGCCACCTGGGTGCTGCTTCAGGGGTATGCTGAAGCATCCTCATTGAGACATTGCTGCTTCCTGACGATGCTGAGGCAGGAGCCAGGGCTGCAGCAGTGACAAGTGGCTTTGGGGAGTGGGTGTCCCATAACCCAAGGCTGGCCCAGGAGGCAGTCCAGGAGCAGGGCAGGAGGTGAAACTGGGATGCCCCGTGCCTCCTGCTTCCCTCACTCTTGACTGCTTGACCTGAAGAGGCTGGTAGCCACTCTTGCTCTAGGTGGCTTTGCCATCCTCTGTGGGACCCCACAGGCACTGAGCAAGTGAGGCCAGGTGTCCCCTGCTCTTTCCCCCAATCTGGGAATTATGGAAAACCAAGTGAGGAAAGTGAGGCAGCCTGGTGAGAATGGGGTTGGTGATCAAGGCAGAGCAAGAGCAGAGCTGGGGGAGACAGCCCAGCAGGGGCCAACTAAAAAACTGTGGTCCCAGGGTCTTGGTGGGGCTCATGGCTGGCAGATGGGGCAGCCCTGGGGAAGGGAACTTGGCTGCTATGGGGACTCCCCAGTGCTGAGCATCCTCCCTCCTCTCCCTTCTGGCCACCTGAATGGCAACAGCTGCTCCTGGCGGGGGCCGGGAGGTGCTGTGTGCCCTGGCCTGGATGGTGGGGACCTTGCCTGGGTGTGCTGGTGTGGCAGACCCCACTCCGAGCATGGCGGTGGGGCATGCACCCTTCTTTGCCCTCCTTTGCCTTCCCAGCCTGTCCTGCCTTGCCTGCACCCCAGCTGAGCCCCCACTCCTCCCACCGTGCCTCCTCCCCAGAACCCCGGCCTGCTGGCCATGTCAAGGGTGCCACATCCCCTTCCTGCCACACCTTGTCCCCCTTTGCCTTGAGCCTGTGTCCTCTGGAGTGGCTGTCCCCATCTGTCCCTGTGGTGTGTGCATGTCCATGTGTCCTTGCAGGCCTTGCTGCAGCGGGGGACAATAGCATCTCCTTGCTCGCTTGCCTAGGATTCTGGGGACATTGTTTTACCAGTTCTGCTATTTTATTTTTGTTGCAGGACTTTCTACCAGTTTGAGGCAGCATGGGATAGCTCCATGCACAACTCGCTGCTGCTGAACCGTGTCACCCCATACCGGGAGAAAATCTACATCACCCTTTCTGCCTACATTGAGGCAAGGACCTTTGCTGTAGTGCTAACAAAGTCTGGTATTTCCCCTACTGCCGGGGTCCAGCCAGTGTAAACCCCTCCTTTACCCTGCACCAGTGCTGACAGGGTGCAACCTCATGCTTGGGGTGCCTGGTGGGACCCCAGGAGTGGAAACCACTGAGCATCAGGGGTACGAGAGACCAGATGGGTTGCCAAGACACAGTTCCTGTCCCCATCCCTGACACCTTTTTCCCCTGCTCTGCTGCAGATGGAGAACTGCACTCAGCCTGCCGTCATCACCAAAGACTTCTGCATGGTTTTCTACTCCCGGGATGCCAAGCTTCCTGCCTCCCGCTCCATCCGCAACCTTTTTGGCAGTGGCAGCTTGCGAGCTTCTGAGAGGTACTGGGAAGCTCCTGCCTTTCTGGGAGAGGAAAGCCATCACCCAGGGACTGGGGCCTTTCTGGGGCATTCCAGCAGCCTGGATGAAATAACTGGGGCATGGGGATGGGACAGACCTGGTAATGCCTCATCTCCCTTTGACCGCAGCAACCGTGTGACGGGAGTCTACGAGCTCAGCCTTTGCCGAGTGGCAGATGCCGGCAGCCCAGGTGAGTGCCATGCCTCTGCCTGGGTGTTCACCACAAGGCTGGTAGGCACAGCATGGTGGTTGGGGTTGGGTCTGTGCGTCTGTCCCCCCCTAGTATGTGTCTGTCCCCACAGGCATGCAGAGACGCCGCCGGCGTGTGCTAGACACCTCCGTAGCCTATGTGCGGGGAGAGGAGAACCTGGCTGGCTGGCGGCCCCGCAGCGACAGCCTCATCCTTGACCATCAGTGGGAGCTGGAGAAACTCAGCCTCCTGCAAGAAGTAAGAGTCTGGGCTAGAAACAGGGTAATGGGGTGTGGGACGTGGGGTCCCCAGAAGGATGTCAGTAAGGGGAAGGGGCCTCCTTTGAGCTATGATGTCTCTGCCCAGGTGGAGAAGACGAGGCACTACCTGCTCCTGCGTGAGAAGCTGGAGACGACCCAGCGCCTGGGCCTGGAGACCCTATCTCCTTGCTCCAGTGAGGACTCTGAATCCCGAAGCACCTCCTGCGTCTCCTCCCCGCTCTCTGTTGATGGGGCTGCTGAGAACCGCACCTCACCTCCTGAGAGCCCCAGTGAGAGGCAGAAGGAACTGGCTGTGAAGGTACCATCCTGCAGCATTCCCAGCTCACAGGGATGAAGCTGGGAAGGGGCTCCCATAGGGTGCAAGGGGACTGCAGCAGGAAAAAGCCCAAGAGGAGCAGGAGGAGAAGGGTGGAAGAAGGTGCTTCCTGTCTTACCATCTTCCTCCTATCTCCACAGTGCTTGCGCCTGCTCACACATACCTTCAACAGGGAGTACAGCCACAGCCACGTCTGCATTAGCGCCAGCGAGAGCAAGGTACTACCAGTGTTCTGGGCTCACTGGGCTGCTGGGGGCTGGGAGGGATGTATGACTAAGAGGAACTGGCTGGGCAAGGGCCAGGTGGGCACCTTGGTGCAAGTGGTCCCTGCTCTGGGGTTCCCGCTCCCTTCACCTGCCCTGGGGTTCCTGGAGCTGGTGGCTCTTGGGACTGTGCTGGGGGAGAGCCCTGCTGGGCTTGCCTCTCCCTGTATGAGTAGGCACCTGGTCCTTTGCCTGTGCCCAGCTTCAGGCAGAAACTCGAGTCCACACCTGCACTCCTCCACAGCTGTCTGAAATGTCTGTGACCCTGATGAGAGACCCATCCATGCCAGTTCTTGGGGTCACCACTCTCACCCCCTCTTCAACCTGCCCATCACTGGTGGAAGGACGCTACAATGCCATCGATGTCAGGTAAGAAGGTAGCCAGGAGGTTTGGGTGAGGTCCCACCATGCCTCAAGCAGGGCAGCTGTACCACTGGGACATGGCCCTGGTCAAAGGGTATTCCCTATCTATCACTCTTCCTACATCCTAGCCTTTCCTCCTTCCCCAGACCCCCCCAAGTCTCTTCCAGAGCAGAGAGCCCTGAGCTGGAGCCTGCAGTAGAAGGAGAGCAGAAGAAGTCCCCAGGTCACCGGCCTGAGGAGGAGAAGGAGCCCCAGCGTTTGCTGGTGCCTGACATCCAGGAGATCCGGGTCAGGTAGGAACAACTGGGGCAGCCAGGAAGGGGAATAACTGAGCTGAGGAGGACTATGCCCTCCTATTTCCACCTCCTTCTGGGCCATGCCCCACCCTAAACTCTGTCCCTTCTGCAGCCCCATCGTCTCCAAAAAGGGCTACTTGCACTTCCTGGAGCCCCACACCAATGGGTGGGTGAAGCGCTTTGTGGTGGTCCGGCGCCCATATGTCTACATCTACAACTCAGACAAGGACATGGTCGAGAGGGCCATACTCAATCTCTCCAAGGCCCAGGTGGAGTACAGTGAGGACCAGCAGGCCATGCTCAAGGTAGGGTACCAGGAGCCAGCCCCATTCCACGCACCCCCTGAGGCAGGAGACTCATCCATGGCTCTCTTCTGGCAGACCCCGAACACGTTTGCAGTGTGCACAGAGCATCGCGGCATCCTGCTGCAGGCGAGCAGTGACAAGGACATGCACGACTGGCTCTACGCCTTCAACCCCCTCCTGGCTGGGTCCATAAGGTACCAGGGGCAGCTGAGTGAAGGGTGGTGCAGAGAAGCTGCTGGTGGGGGGTCTGTGAGTAGCCAGGTGTGCTTCCTGTCTTGGACCCACTGCTCTCCCTGGTGCACACCCCTCCAACCAGGTGTGGGGAGCACCTCCTGCACAGAGCTGTGTCTAGATGTGCTCTCAGCTGGCAGAACTTGGACCATATTAATCTTGATTTCAGCTCCTTACGGCTTAAATTCTTCAATCTAGGGACAGATACGGGCTGGTACAGAGGCATTGTTGTGCTGAGTTCAAAGCGACATTCATTGCTGGTGGCAGGGAGGCTGGCCCTTTGCTCTTGAGACCATTCCGTGTAGCAGGACTAAGGGAATAGGAGTAAATGCACAGAAATTTGTGTGCTCTGGCTAAAAAGACATTAATGCCATGTCCCTCCAGCTCTGGCTGGATTCAAGCACCAGCCTGGAGCCAGGACACCAAACACAGGAGACCACACCTCTCCTTGTTCATGTCTCTGACACCTTTTTTCTCTTGTTTTCCAAACCAGGTCCAAGCTTTCCAGAAGGAGAACAGCCCAGATGAGAATCTAACCTGAAAAATACCCTCCACCTCATCCGTCTGCCAACAGGATCAAGATAGCTGATTCTGTCTCAAGACTCCCCATGTTAATGTCTGATCTCTCACACCATCTGCTGCCCCAGCTGCCTGCTCCATGGAAGGATCTGTCTCGATTCACACCGTTGCGGAGGAAACTCACTTCCGTTCGTAGCTGCAAAAGCCTCGACCTGCCTGGGCAGGATCTCTTGTGCACGTGCCATCTTCTGCCCGTCCCCTCATGGGTGGCCTTCATGTCACACCATCTGTAATGCTCCAGAAAGGTCCCTGTCAGAGGGGAGGGAGCGAGGAGGGCAGTTTTGGCTAATAGCTGGTCTTTGATCTACAGAGGTGGGAGTGTGGTAAAGCTTGGAGGTGGGAGAGCAGGAGGAATTGCCTCCACATGAAGGGAAAGGGGTAGTGTAAGTATCAGGATTTCCTAGTTTATTGATGTTTCTGCAAGAGACAGCAGAGTAAGATCAGGTGTCAGTAGTTTAAGATGATATTTATAAAGTATTTATTTCTATTTACATCACAAAAATCCTATAAGTTGGGTCCTGGCCCCTGGATAATGCCTCCCCCAGGCAAGGGAGAGCCTTGGAAGTGGGCTGGGGCCCCAGAGATGCCTCTCCTGGGACATCCCTGGCATGTACCCGGCAGCAGCAGAGCTCTTGCCCTTGCTCCCTGCCCTTCCCCAACCCTCTGCTTTGCACCCCCCTACAGCTTAAACTACTTCTCTCCTAAGTGGTGGCTGGACAACCTACCATGTCTTCCCAAAGGAGGCAATTCCTACCTACCCCAACTACCTCTGGAAGGGAGGAGCCCACCATCTTGGTGGGCTGGAGAATTCCACATCCATGTGGATGTGTCACCTCACTTTGGAGCTTGGTCCTGCTGGAGGGAAAAGAAGGGTTTTGAGGATGGCTCTGTTTGTCACCTTGTGTGAGGCTGTCCTTCTCAAAAGCATGTGGGCCACCTCCACTGTCTTAGCCTAGGAGCCCCTGGGGTCTTGTCCAAAGGGATTCCTCCCCTTAGGACAGGACACCGAGGGTCCCATCCCTGCAGGGAGTGTGGAGGTTCAGGTGGCTGCTTCGAATGCTGGATGGAAAAGTTCCCCAAGAGCTGGGGCTAGAAATGGCTATTCCAATCCACAGGACCCTCTTTAGCCTTTCCCAAGAGGGCTGTCACATCCCTTCCCCTCCCAGCAGGACAACAGGCTCAAAGCAAGTCAGAGGGGCAGGGAGAGGCTGGGGTGGTGGTGTCAAGGTGGGGATGGGGTTTCTTTTTACTGTTGTATGTGGTGTTTTCTCACTCCTCTTCCCCTGCTTCAGAAGTGAGTGCCCACCTCCTTCCCACCCTGCCTTCATTGGCACGTTAATCCAGGGGGCTTCCCACGGCAGAGGTGGCTTTGCCAAAAGGACCTTCTCCTCCAGCCATAATTTGCTTCCCACCTTCCCCAGCAGCAGCTCTCCCTCTCTTTGTATCTTCCATCTCTCATCCATAGTGAGGAGGGTAGGATGCTTTCAGCTGGGGGCTTCCCAAGCGGCCGGCTGCATCCAGCACAGCTCCAGGTGGGAAGGTGGGCATCTTCCTTCATGTATCCCCCAGGCACCCCCCCAGCTTCGCTGTCACACCTTGGTGGCTTACCTTCCCTTGCACAGCACGGCTGCGCCTTGGCTCTGCCGCACCTCCCCGCACTGTCTGTGTGTGTGTGTGTGTGTGTGTGCGTGTGTGGGACTTGGTGCTGTCTTCTTGTTACGCTCATGTTGTTGGGGGGCACGGACAGGAAGGGACATGGCAGACGGGCAGAGGCTTGCAGGGACCCCCTCGCTGCACATCAGGGGCCGTTCAGTTTTCAGTTTCAGGTGATGGAAAAGGGTTTTGAGATCCTGAGCCCCTACAGGTTTTGCCCAGCCCTGCCGCAGCTCCTTGGGCATCTCACCCCATCGGTCTGGCCTGGAGCTGTGGCAGGGCTGCTTTTCCCAGCCCTGCTTCCCAGGCAGGTGGCAAACTGTCCACCCCATCAAACTGGGTTATTCCCCGCCCCGTGATCTAGAAGCCAACTTGTGCCCTTTATGGAGGGATAGGTTCTCACTCGGGGGGCACGGAGGGGCAGAGCTGCGGCTGGGGTGGAGGAGGAGTCTGGGCTGTGACATCCCAGCAAAGACTAGTTGGTACCATCCCATATTTCAGTGTAAGGGCTAGGGAACACTGGGTGTCCCAGGGGAGAGGGTAGGCTCTACCAGGGCGGAGGCAGCTTCTGGTGGAGACAGGAATCTGCGTCTGCCAGCGACCAGACACAGGTTCCCCAGCCAGGGCTGGGCAGCGCTGCCCGTGCTGCAGGCGAGGGGCGGCTGCGGGACGGGCACATCCTCCAGCCGGAGCTGAAGCCGAAGCTTTGCCTGAGGCCAGCAAACCTGCAGAGCAGACAGCTCGGCTGCGGGACACGGCGCTGAGGGAGACCCGGCTGGCAGCATCCCCGCGGATGTCCCTGGCTTTGCAGGCTACTTGTGCCATCTTCCTGGCCCCGCTCTCGCCAGCACCACGCACTCTCCCCGTTATACCCCCCACCCCCTCCTTCACCGCAGCCTCCCCGGGATGAGGAACGCAAACCTTGATGTATAGGAACGACTGTTGAGCCCCATCCGAAGGGAAATCTCACAGGGGACAGTGGCATGGAGGGTGGGCGAGCACCGGCGGGCGGGCCGGGACCTGCTGAGGGGCATCTGCCCCCTGTGCCCTCTGGTCCCGGCCCTCTCTGCCCCGTGCTCGGGGCTGGCGCCTCGGGTCCCGGCCGTCCGTGCACGCGTGAGGCTTGTTCGGTTCTGAAATAAATGTGGCATTTAACGCAGAACAGCCCCGCGCCGCTCCGCTTCCTTCCTGGGCACGGTGGGGAGGGCGGGCGCCGTCTGCTCGGCCGCGGGGAGGCCCGCACCCGTCCGGGGCTGCGGGCGGGAAGGCCGAGGGGCGCACCGGGGACGGGCACACCGGGGACGGGCACACCGGGCACGCGCACACCGGGCACACGCACACCGGGGACGCGCACACCGGGGACGGGCACACCGGGCACGCGCACACCGGGCACGCGCACACCGGGGACGAATCTCCTTTGCAGCGGCACTTTCGGGCGCCGCTAGAGGGCGCCGCCCTCCGTTCCTGCCTCCGGCAACGATTGGTTAGGCACAGGAGGGCGTGACATCCCCGCCGCCGGATTGGTCAGCCTGGAAAAGAAAGGCACAGGGCAACGGGATTGATTGGCGGAGCGGTTCTGGTTTCCGATTGGCGGAGCAGCTGCAGCCCGGCGGCGGTGTTTGACGGGCGCCGCGCCTCCGGCCGCGGAGATGAACACAGGCCTTTGTGGGGCGGAGCCAATGGCTGCCTTCCGCTCCCGCGCCGTCGCGAGCCTACTTCCGGTCCGTCTGCGGCCGCTGGTTGGCTGGACGGGGAGATTGTCAGCTCGAGGGGGCGGGACGGCGCCTGGGCACGGGGAAGCGGCCTTGGCGGCGGCGCTGCCGGCGCGATGGATCTGTTCGGGGACCTCCCGGAACCCGGCTGCTCGGCGGCGGGTGAGCGGGCACCGCCCCGGGGCGGGCCCCTGGTTCCCGTCCTGCCCTGTCCGCGCAGGGCCGCGGGGCCGGGGCTTGCACTGGCAAGGCGTGGCAGGCCGCGCGGCCCCGCCGGGCCTGCTGCAGCGCGCTGTGGGCAGCGAGCCTCTGCGGGCAGAGGTGCCGGCTTACGGGCCGTGCCTGCAGCGAGCGCACCGGGGCGGTGATAGCTGAGGGCTCCCAGCGCTTGAGGGGCGGGGGAGAAGGGAGCGGGGAGTGTGAGGAGACGGCTGCAGGAGGGGATGACTCGGTTTGGGTTTGTTTTGGTGCGGTTTCTGTGCTTTTCTCTTTCACTGGGGCTCGTCCGGACGCAGGGTGTTATCCGTGCGATTTAGGCCATGCTGGAGCCTTTTCCCTCACTGTGGTGCTGCGGGTCGTGGGACTGTGGAGAGCTGTAATGTTATCGGAAATAAGTTGGTGTTTTCTTGGCCCCTCCCCGCGATATCTCAATTTGGCTGGTGAGGGGTGGTAATACACGTTGTGTGGATTGCTAGAAACCAAACAAGTTGTTCTCAAGGTAAAAGTTCACATCATCCCCTGGCAAGTGACTGTCTTGCACAGGTAGGAGCTGCCTAACTTAGAGATGGACAAAAGATAGCCAAGGCTCTCCTCCATCACCCTACCTGTACTCAGCTGGAGGGTAGTCCTTCCGGAAACCACTCCCTGAGTGCATGCAATGGGTCCTGATTTTGTCCTGGTGCTTTACAGGGAAGGAAGCCCAGAAAGGATCTCTCCTCTTTGATGATCTCCCACCAGCCAGCAGCGCTGATTCAGGTATGGGTGCTCTGTTTCCTATTTCTTCTATTATTTTGGCTTCACATGCTTTCTGGATCAGCATCATTTTGAGATGGAACTAGTGCACACCCTTTTCTTTGTTAGACAAGATAAAACCAGTGGGTTTATCAGATCAGCAACTGTGTGCAGAGCAGCTATTCTCCTCCTGTCTTGTTTTTTTAAAATTTATTATTTTGATAATCAGTGAATGGTTTGGGTTGGAAGGCACCTTAAAGCCCATCCAGTTCCAACCCCCAACCATGGGCAGGGACACCTTCCACTAGACCAGGTTGCTCCAAGCCCCATCCAGCCTGGCCTTGAACACTGCCACGGCAGTGGGGCTTCTCTGGGCAGCCTGTGCCAGGTCCTCACCACCCTCACAGCCTTCTCTTCTCCAGGCTGAACAAGCCCAGCTCTCAGCCTGTCTCCATAGCAGAGGTGCTGCAGCCCTCAGAGCATCTTTGTGGCCTTCTCTGGACTCGCTCAAGGAGCTCCACATCCATCTTGTGTTGGGAGCCCCAGAGCTGGATGCAGGACTGCAGGGGGGTTTCACCGGAGCAGAATAGAGGGAGAGAATCCCCTCCTTCAACCTGCTGGCCATGATCCTTCTGATGCAGCCCAGGACATGGTTGGTTCCTGGGCTGCAGGTGCACACTGATGGGTCATGGTGAACTTCTCATCTACCAGCATCCCCAAGTCCTTCTCCTCAGGGCTGCTCTCAATCCAGTCTCTGCCCAGCCTTTATTTGTGCTTGGGATTGCCCTGACCCAGGCGCAGCACCTTGCACTTGGCCTTGTTGAACTGAATGAGGTCTTCCCTGTCCCACCTCTCCAGCCTGTCCAGGTCTCTGGATGGCATCCCTACCCTGCAGTTGATTGCACTACACAGCTTGTATCATTGGCAGACTTGCTGAAGGTGCACTGAATCCTACTGTCCGTGTTACTGACAAAGATGTTGAACAGCACCAGTTGCAGTACCGACCACTGAAGAATAGCACTTTTCAGTGATTTCCATTTAGACATGGAGCTGTTGACTGCAGCTCTTTGAGTGCGACCATCCAGCCAATTGCTTGTCCACCACATGGTCCATCCACACCTCTTAAGATTAGAGACAAGAGTGTCATGTGGAACAGTGTCAAATGCTGTGCACAAATCCTGGTAGATGACATCAGTTGCTCCTCCCATATCCACCAGCACTGTAGCCCCATCATCAGAATGTTATAGATGTTCCATATTAAATAGTCCCTGGAGCAAATGTAAGTTTGCCTCCACCATCCAGTAACAGCAGTTAAAGTTTAGCTCACTTTGGTAAACTGGCATTTTATAATTTCCACACCTCAGAAGGAATGAGCACAGAGCATTATTCCCTCAGAGGGACAAAAGATTTTAGTTCTTGCTTTTTCATGTGCTCCAGGAAGAGGAGGCTCTTTACCCTTTCATGATCTTCCACCAGCCAGCAGTGGTGTCACAAGTAAGCCTCTGCTGACCTGTTCTTCTCAGGAAAACCCATGGGTGTAGCCTGTTATGTTGGTTGCACAATAAGTTAACCTGGTGTCCAGGTTGGCTGACACTAATTATGGTAATCTGTTTGTGCCCTGATTGTTTAAATTTGGATTCTGGCTCTTTAAAAGTAAACTTAGGTTTGTTTGCTAGTTTGTTCCTGAGATTTTAGCCCCCTGCCATCTGAGCCTGAAAGCTCTGTACTTTGGAAATTAAAGTGTGTGCTTAGGGAGCAAAGACAGTGGTTGTGGGTTAACCCCAGTCAGCTGCTCCCTAATTCCTTCTCAAGTGGGATGAGGGAGAGAATTGGAAGAGCAAAAGTGATAAAACTCACGGGATGAGATAAAGACAGTTTAATAAGTAAAACAAAACAAGGTATTCACCACTTCCCATCTGCAGGCAGGTGTTGGGCCATCTCCAGGAAAGCAGGGCTCTATCACATGCAGCAGTTACTTGGGAAGACAAAATGCCATAACTCCAGCCATCCTCCCCACTTCCTTCTCCTTCTCCCAGCTTTATATGCTGAGCATGACATCATGGTATGGAATATCCTATGGATCAGTTGTAGTCAGCTATCCTGGCTGACATAGCCGCATACTACCTCCTATGAAGAAAATTAACTCTATCCTAGCCAAAGCCAGCACATCTCCAAGGGCCTGGTGCTGCCACTGCTCTGGTTTCTGTTGCTTTTCTGCTGTGGGAACAGACTGCCACCTTGTTCCTAGCTGTGGTCTGTACAGGTCTAGAATAGAGGCTGGCTAGACTAGTGGTCTGGGAGGAGGTGAGATAATTCAAGGTACCATCCAAGGATAAATCTCCATAAGGTAAAGATGAGGGTTCTCATGGCGTGGGAATCATAATTTGCTTGCTAGCTTTTATTTGTAACATGTCTTCTGAAACCCCAAACAAATATGCACATTAAGAGTAGTAAAATACGTTTCTTTGCATGACTGTGAGCACAATTTAGAATAATAATAAAAATTAGAAGTGTTCCAACCTGTAACATTAACTTCCTTAGCAGTTAATTGCAAAAAAAGGCTGGTAGCTAAGAAACAAAATGTGGATTGGTGGGGAGAATCAGCAGCCTCCTAGCTAAACACGGCTGTGCTGTGCCTGAGGTAGGCCACGCAATGTAAAGTGGTCAGTGATGTGTGTTGTGGGTTGTACATGCTGAGTGAAGTTGTGTGTGTGCGTTTGTGGTCCGTCAATATGTCTTGTTCAGTACTAACTCTGGTCACTTAATACTGTGTGAGAGTGCCAGCCTGCACCCCTGGGAGTGCTTCGGTATAAAAAGGACTTGCTGCTGAATTTGTGCAAGTAAACCAGAGCTGGCAGGTTTCAATCACCTGCATTTTTGCTTTCTTTCAGCTTCCAGTGCTACTGAGCAGGTCTCGTCAGCAGGGAGCCATGGGAAAGGGGAGAAGAGAAAGTCCTTGGAGGAGGAAGAAAAGAATGGCAGGGAAGAACTTGTGGAAAAGAAAGTTTGTAAAGGTTTTCAGACAGTTTGAAAACAAATGTACTTAATTTGTACTTTTGACATTGGGCTTAGTAAGTCCAGACCAAAGCTAAGCTTTGATTCTTCAGTCTGCTTGTGTTTTCAGCCCCTTGTAGGGAACAAAGTGCTGCAGCAGTCTGTGGAAACCCTTCTTGCTCCCTGGCTCTCTGCCTCCCTCACCCAGGTCTTCTTACCAGCCCTGCTGAAGTGGCAAAAGCTGAGCAGCCAGCAGCTCAGCCTTTGCAGGATAAGTTCCTGTACTGTCAAGCGGGGTATTGGTTGTGAAACTTCTGGAAGGCTAGAGCCACACCAGTTTCTTTTGCCACATCCACAAATCTGTCCACTGGGTAGCTGCTAAAAAAGCGACTTGCTGTTACATATAGGGCATTTGACTTCAGTGCAGGTACCTGCCTGTCATGCCATGCTTTGTTAATCTGCAGGTTCAGTCTCGCACACTTCCCCAGCTCTCCCCACATCATTTATTAAGAGACCTGTCTGATGCCCAGCAGTCCTGCTTGGTTATAGCTGCCTGCCAGAATTGGGGGCAAGCAGCTTTTATAGCTGCTGACCTTGGGGTCACTTAAAATCCCATGTTGCAAGTCCCAGAATAGGGTTCTGAGAGCTGAAAAGTGGTCACAGATTTACTGGGTTGTTTTTTTTTTTTTAGCCTGAGTTGAGGAGATGGAGGAGTTTGATTTGTGTGCATGTGTCTGCTTTGTTCCCCTTTAGGGTCAGTGGGCATTCTTGGATTGAAGGGTTATGTGGCAGAGAGGAAAGGTGAAAGAGAAGACATGCAGGATGCACATGTCATCTTAAATGATATCACCGAGGAATGCCAGCCTCTACCCTCCCAAATGTAAGTGGGCCACAACTGTCAGAATAAAACTGTGGATGGCACCCATTACAAGGGTGAAGGAGCTCCAGCTTGCTCCAGCTAAGCCCATGATAGGATCCTTTTTGCTTTAAGCAGCTCATGCTCTTGACTACACCTGTGTTGTGTTGTGTAGTTTGGGCTTGTTGCTGGAAGACCTGGATAGCTGTGTTCTGTGCAAGTCACAGGACTACTGTATACAAATATCTCCCTTTGAGTGATGCTCAGTGGATTTGGTCACTGACTTCACAAGGGTTGTGAGGGCCCAGTAGCTCTGGATATTGAGCCTCTGTTAGCCAAATGTCTGCATGGGTGTTTAGAGACCCTCAATTTAATTATAAGTAATGAGGCCTTATATTAGGGATTTTACAGTGTGTTTTACAGTTAAGTGTGCCATTTAACTGTGGCACTGGAGAATGCTTAAAGAAAGGAAACTCATACTTGAAAAGTTGAGATCTTTCAGCAAATAAACACATACAGATGTGTATACGGGGGAGTGTGTGTATTTAAAGGAATGCTTTCAAAGATCATCCTGATATGGGATCTAGCTTCTGAACTAGTCCTGAGAGCTTCATGTTCTGAGGGATCTGTTTCTTGTCTGTAGAATGGTTTCAACAATTTTAGGCATGGAAAGAACTGTAGGATTGCTTAGGCTGATGTCTGTGTAGTGCTGGGGAGTTGTAGTACCCTTGAGGTGAAGCATATGCTTGAATGTGTGAGCTTACAGACTTGCTACCTTTGTGCCTTGGAGAACAGTATTTACTCAGTCTGGCCGACACGGGACAAGGCATTATGGAGATGAATGTTCTCAATCCCACTCTCTGGCTAACTGCCTTTCTTAGCCCCTTTCTGCTACACTTTGTTCCCTCACAGCACACGTGTCTCGTACTTCGCTGTGTTTGATGGCCATGGGGGAGTCCGAGCCTCAAAATTTGCAGCACAGAATATGCACCAGAACCTGATTAAGAAATTTCCTAAAGGTGAGAGGACTGGAATTAGGGCTGTAGGACAGCCATCACCTTTTCTGCCTTGCAGTGGATAGGGAAATTGATTTATTTGGATGTCATTCTACAGTTCCCACCCTTTATTCCTAGGGAGTTACTGTGAGACTGCTCCGTCTCCTGGGGAAGAGGGCTGTAAGCCTCTGTGGCAGAAGGGTACAAGTAGCCAGTTGTGAACCACTAAACAAGTGTGAGATGCACTGTTGCCAGTTTTGGCAGTGCTGTTTCAAGCATGAAAATATGCCTGTGGGGGAGAGGGATGTGTCTTAAATTCCTCATACATGCTACTGCACAGATTTTTGGTAATGTGAATCCAGGATGTACCTTAGCTGCTGTGCACAGGGTCTGAGAGATGCACTGGCTGACTGCATATTGGGTGGGCGAAGGGAGGGACTGGAATTGGTCAGGTAACATTTTAGATGGAACTGAGTTGCTCTTTTCCCTGTCTGACAGGTGAGGTAGCCAGTGTGGAGAAAACTGTAAAGAGATGCCTTTTGGATACCTTCAAACACACAGATGAAGAGTTTCTAAAGCAGGCATCCAGCCAGTAAGTGTAAATGCTTCCCATGCATTTGTATTTCTTCGCTTGTATCTCACAGACCTTAGTTTTGAGCAGGGCAGAGGAAACTTTTGAGTTGTATCTATGCTTTGGCAAAACCCCAAAGCATAGATAGGTGTGCCAGGCTGCAACTGTGCCGAGTGTCTGCTAGAGCTAGATCGTGGCGTTTTCTGGTCTTACTCTATGGAAAGCAGTCTGTAGGACCCCTTAGACCAAAATACACCTTTGTAGTAAAGGAAAGAGACAAAACGTGACCAAGAGTACACTTCTGTCCTTACCAGGGCATCTTGTTTGTCTTCTTTTTAAAGACTTGCCATGTAGCTGAAGTGGCTAATCCCCTGCTGCCTGAGCTGGTATCTGTGTGTTGATGGCTTCGAAGTGTGGCAGCGGGGTATATGTAGAGCAGTACTTTGCAGGCTGTTGTGTGTAGCTTTCTTTAGAGCTGCATTCCTGTTAACAAGTGTGTGCTTGCCAGGTTGGAGCACATCTCTGAGGTTGTTTTTAATGCCGTGTGTTGAACGACTTAACTCTCCCAATGTAAGTTGAAATCTTGCTTTCTTCACATCTTTTGGAAACAGAGATGTTGAAGAAAAATGTTCCTCATCTTAAGCTTGTTTCTAACAGATTCTTTTAAAACAAAGCTGAAAAGCACAGCAGCTCCTTTCAGTGGGATAAATGCCAGCCCACTTTCCAGCTGAGTTTTGAGTGCAGATTACCTTCTCTGTCTCTGCTGAACTGTATGGACTAGGGGAGATGTGGATTGCATTTAAAACACAGTCGCTTTGCTACCAGTCCTTTAAATGTTTGGGTTTGTTTGTTTCCCTCCCCACACACTCCCCCAGTGCACCTCTAATGCAGATTGAGAGCTTGGTGTTGCATCCAATTCTTGAGATTCCTTGCAAACTTTCAATTTTAAGTATATTGCAGACTGGCTTAGTCTTTTAAGACTAATCAGATAAATAAGTTTGCCCGGGCAAACGGAAAAGAGCTTCTTTGAGTTTGTCATAGCAGTATCATTCCTAAGCTAGTCTCCATTTGGTCAAAAATATGATTTATGACAAAGGCACTACAAAGGATTTTTAGTGATAGCTGTGTTGCTGACTAAATGAATGATCTTCATGCAGATGCACCTTCAAAGTTAGGAAAAACTGGATTATATATGTTTAGAAATCAGTCTTTCAAAGCTAGTTTCAGTAGAGTGGCATCGTAGTTGGGCTTAATTGTGGGGAGGACTAGTCTAGCAGCTGTAATCTAAGAAAGGCTTCTCATTTTACTTGGAGCTCTAGACTTACAAGCTTAACTACAGCAAGTGAAATATCAGGAGAGTGACTGAACGAGTGGTGTTGCTGCTGAGGTGGGATTATGAGGACAGAGGCAGGTGTGCAGGGGTACTATGAGAAAAAGGAAGGGATATTAAAGCAAGAAGGAAGGCAACTCTGCTGCAGTTGTGCCTGTGCTTTCCTTTGCTGCAAATAAGGAGCCTTCTGAGGAGTTTGGGGAGCTTGTTTGCTTGCAGTGCTGTAGCTTCTGGGCAGCCACTGGGGCTGAGCCTGTTCCAGCCACAGCTGAACTTTCCTGGGAGTTGAGTGTGAGGAAGGGCTGGTGTGGGGAGCATGGCTGGCAGTATTTGAAGCAGTTGGGCATTGGCCATGCATTTAGAAGGTGGTACTCTGCAGTTCTGCAGTTCTGTTCTTGTCCAGCTCACTATTCGCCATCAACAGTTTCCATAGCTGCTTGAGGCAGCTGCTTTGGGCATGTGCTAACTGACTGTAGCGTGTTGTCACACAACACTTCACAACATGCACACACTGGCGCATATACACACATAGCATTTCCTTGAGTACCCCAGGAGCACTCTGTGACTAATTTCTTAAACATTGTTTTCCCTCCTCAATAATTTAATTTTTTTTTCCCTTCAGGAAGCCAGCATGGAAGGATGGCTCCACAGCTACTTGTGTCCTAGCTGTAGACAACACTCTCTATATAGCCAACCTCGGGGACAGCCGGGTAAGCAGAACGGGAAGTCCACTGCTGGTGCCTTGATTATTCCAACAGCTTTACTTATCCTGAAGGGTGAGGTGTGTGGGATGTTCCAGTTTTCTGTGAGCTCCCTAAAAGTTCTTGCAAAGCATCTTGTTTTGGCTGGGTGCTCCCTATATGTTCCTACAAAGCATCATGTTTTGGCTGAGTGCAGGATACGACTATGTTATCTCCCATAAAACAGCTAGTGTGCTGGCATTCTCTTGTTGGTGCGAAATATCTAACGGTATATAAATGTAGCCCCATTCACTGCAACTTGCAGCTCTCTCTCTCTCTCAAGAAGTTCTTCTGTAGTTTTGTTGTCGTTCACTCATGAAGGTCTTCTGTCAGCACAGGCGATTCTGTGTCGTTATAATGAAGACAGTCAAAAACATGCAGCCTTAAGCCTCAGTAAGGAGCATAACCCCACCCAGTATGAGGAGCGTATGCGGATACAGAAAGCTGGAGGAAATGTCAGGTAAATGCCTAAACGGTTTGAGTGAGCAGATCTAAACCCTGGCCCAACTATGGGCCTGAGCATTTTGTTTCTGGAGTTTCCTAAGCCCAGCACTCATGGTAGTGCCAGCCTGGAGGGTATCTGTTGCTGCCTATGGGAAGCGCAGCAGTGCCTGAGGTGTTTAAGGATTCAGTGGCTTGAGTAGGTTGATAGGGGCTAGTTTGTTTCTCAGGGGCTTACAATGGCAGAATGGTGCAGTGCTGCAGAGGCAGGAACCCACATGAAAGCTTGGCAGTGTGATGCAAGCATGGACATGCTTAAGCTTAACCTACAGAATTGAACTTAATTGTTTAAGAAGTTAATGCTTACTGCACACTGTGGCATTGAATAGAACTCGCTTCCTTGCAGCATCACATTTCCCTGGTGATGGTTTGAGGGCATGAAAAGCATTTGATGTGGGTTGGTGTTGCTCTCCAGGGAGTTAGCTGAGGCACTGAGGTGGCCCGCAGTAGGAGGGAGGTTTCTGGACCCATAGTGGGATTATGTTAACATTCGTATGCGTATGGATATGCATGGCTACTTGGACAGCTGGTGCTGAGCACAGCAGGTGTGTCTGATTTCTCTGTCTAGGTTTTCTTCCTTCTGTGAATGCTGTTTCTTGATTTAATGGTATTGTCAGAAGAGGGAACTCTGTACAGGTGAAGTACCCTCGTGCCTGCAGAGGCAGAATGCCCTGTGGCAAGGAGTGGGTTCAGTTCTGTCACACTGCCATGTCTAGTGTGCCTTGTTCCCCTTATCTCTGGAGAACAAATGCTGCTTATGCTTAGCACTGATCTGTCTTTGCATACAGGAAAGAAATGGGCCAGTGTCTCTTAGCTCTTTTTAGAATGGGAAGCATCTCCCTGGCTGCCTGAGAGCCTTTCCCACTGCTTGCAGTTCAATATTTTGGACCCAAGAGATAATTCGCATAGTGTATGAGTATCAAATCTCTGTGACATGCTTTTCTATTTAGAAAATAGACTGTTTAGACTATGAGATGAATGAGCTTCTTTCTTTCCAGAGTGCACAGAAGAGCCATTTGGGAAGAAGATGCTCTGTTTTTGTAAAGGTGGAGTGTGGGAAGCTGCTCCTATTGGGGCAGCACTCAGTTAATTAGAAAAGTTAGCAAGCAAAACTGCTTCCTAAGGAGAGTTTTAACTTGGTTTTCACAGAACTGGTTGCTGTAATCAGTGGTTAGTAAAGACTAAATGATCAGGAGGAAGTGCCATGGTTCTTGCTTCTTGGAACTGCCCACAGCTCAGCCAATCTATAGCGGATGGTGTCCTGACAGGCAGAGCACAGGAGAGGGACTGCTGGCTCAGACATGGTCTTGCCTGCTGCCAGTATGTGCTTTTACTGAAATGCAGTCTGCTGGATGCCTTGCCAAAAAATAATCTGTGAATTCAAACCTCCACCTCCAGGAATTCAGCTCAGCATATAACTCTTACTTCTCTGGCTTGCTAGGCCAAGCAGGATTTGAATTAGGGCAGGGAGATGGAAAGCAGCCTTAAATTCTCCTAACTCCATTTCTTCCTCCCCCTCTCTGCTTGTTTCCCAAAGTTTCACACAAATGTGCAGAAAGGGAATGAGATGTTGAAGGGAAGATGAGAACTTGCTGGGGGAGCGGGTCAAGATTTGTAGAAGGCAGCTGAATGCACCATGAAGCATGTCCTGGTCAGGCACTGCAGTGAGATGTGCATGTGTGTGGAGGGCTCTCAATGTTTTCTTCCCTTGTGCAGGGACGGAAGAGTCTTGGGAGTGTTGGAGGTTTCCCGCTCCATTGGGGATGGCCAGTACAAACACTGTGGTGTTATCTCTGTGCCAGATATCAAACGCTGCCAACTCACAGACAATGACAGGTAAAGGGTGCCCTCACAGAGGGGGGATGGCTGTGTCCTGGGCCTGCTCAGCACTAGCACAAGCTGCATGACCCCGTGTGCTCTGAGGTTACACCCAAGGCACTTCAGATCATGCAGAATGAGAAGGTGCTCTTACTGCTGCTGTCTCTCTGCTCCTGTTTCTTCTCAGTGTAGTGGGATAATGCTGCTGCCTTACCCTGCCAAGATACTGTGAAGGCTTCTGCTGGAGAAACCGATCTTGCAGCAGTGACAACATACATGAGCTTTAGACTTCTTTCATGCTCTGAATAAGTTCACACACCACTGTTCAAGCAGTTAGTTAAGTCTTCAATCCTTGGATCTCCATCTTGTCCAAGAGTTGTTCCTAGCAGCTGTGGTGCCCGCAAATACTGTTGCAGTCGACTCTGATATTTGAAGATTTGAGTTACTTTTCTAACATATGATTGGCAATGACAAATTGCTGTGAGCTTTTATGTCAGTATGACCCTGCAGGCCCTCTGAGGTGAGAATGTAACCCAGTACTGCTGCTTTTTCTGGGATTAGAGTTCCATATCAAGTGATCCACTAAAATATTTCTAGAGATATTCTGAGCATCAGGCTCTGAAATGATGTCTTCAGAGACAGGCACTGCTCTGGCAGGCTGGACACCTCTGTGGGATGCCTGTGGTTTTCCTTATCCAGTAACTGCAGTTAGGGCTTCTGGTTAATGCAGTCCCCTGTGCAGGCAGGGAGTGCACAGCAGGCTGGCTCCCCCATCCTCTGATGAGGAGCTGTGACTCAGTTCTCCTGGTCTTGGCCTTTGTTATCCCCTCAACCATCTGCAGCCTGCAGCAGTACCTTGTGGCAGAGGTTTCTAGTCACAGTTATGCTTCTCTTTCTGGGTTAAGCTGCTTGGTTTTCTTTTGAATGTTTCTATTTAAATTAAGATACCACATACCTCAGGGCTGTGGAAATGTAAAGGATTTAAAGTGGTGCACATACTGGCTGTTTTTCTCTTATTTCCTTGCATTAGTTACTTCACAGGGAAACTAGGTGAATGAAAAAGGCTCAAAGGAAAGAAGCAGTCCTAAAGAAATAATGGAGGTTTCCAGCAGGGTATTGGCTTGGCTAACAGTGCGGTATCAGTGGGTCTGCCAGGATGTCTTGTTCTAGGTCTTCCATTGGTTGCTTGGATCTTTGGCCTGTTCTTTGAATTTCTTCAGCTCTGTGAATAGTAGATTCTGGAGCACCAGAGGACATCTGGTGTTTTTGAGGGATTTTCAGATGAGATTTATAGCACCTTCTGTTTGGATTGGAGTGTGGGTACTCATAAAATAGCTTGGAAGGATTTTGCTGTAACTGAGGTGCCAAAGATTCAGCCTTGGAACTTGTCTCTGCTTGATTTCTAGGTTCATTCTGATAGCATGTGATGGCCTCTTTAAAGTCTTTACACCAGAAGAAGCTGTAAACTTCATTGTTTCCTGCCTTGAGGTGAGGAGAAGGCAGCTGGGGGCTGGGCTTGTCAGGGCAGGGCACATGAAATGGAATGATTCTGACTTGCAGAAATGTACTTCTACCCAGATATCCTCCCTTGTACCTGAGGATGTCCTTACTTGTTTTGCACTTTGTCCTTATCTGGGGCACTTACATGCTTTGTTGGGAGCAATCAGTATTGTCTTTCCTTGTCCCACCAGGATAAAAACATCCAGACGAGAGAAGGGAAGCTGGAAGCAGATGCTAGGTATGAAGCTGCATGTAACCGACTGGCAAACAAAGCAGTACAGCGAGGGTCGGCAGACAATGTCACAGTCATGGTGGTGCGGATAGAGCACTGAGAGATGAGGAGCGGCAGCAGGTTCCCCACCTTCTGGCGGATGTAAGGAAAGGGAGAAATCTGGGTGTGTGCATGTGTGGCCAGGGGAGGGAAGGTCCTGCTGGATGCTCTTCAGTGTAAATAAAGTTGGGTTGGTTTTTTTCTAATAGTTCTAGTTCACTTGGCTAACAATGTTTTTTTTAGTGTCTGCCAGAGTGCATCAGCTATGGGGGAGTCTCTTGTTCTGTCAACCCTACGTGAATGTCTTGGCAAACCAAATAAATCCATTTGGCAGAGGTGCTAGCGAGAACAGGTATCTGTGGGCGTGAACTCTGACAGCTGGTGTGGTTCTGCTGTTCATTACTTTGAGCTTTGTATGAGGCCCTGGGAGAGTCATGAGCTCGTAGGACTTGGTGGGAGCTCCCAGTCAGGCTGTATCATATGGACTGTGCTGTACCCAGGCCACTGACTTGGGATGTGGTGTGGGCTGTCTTAGCGCCAGGAAGGAAAAATCTTCTGGTTCTGAAGCTGAGCTGTGGGATTTCATGCAGCTTGAGTGATAAAAACACTGCTTTCAGAGCAGCAGTGTACCTTCCCTCTGTTTGCAGAAAACAGTGGGGCTTTGTCCAGTTGCTGATACAGCAAAAGTTGCTGGAGTTTGCTCCTGACGTTTATTGGGAAAGTGTTTTCATTAAATGGATCTGTCAGGCAGCTGAGATACAGGCAGGTCCTGTGCTTGTCTGTGTGCTATTTGAGGAGCAGGCATCTCGGGTTTTAGGTACTTGTTGCTATTAAGTGTCTGGTATCTCATCCTGTCCCCATTCCTCCACCAGCTGTTGCTGCAGAATGAATGTGCTGTTTTCCAGAGAAATATTGGCTTCAGACCAAATAACAGAGTTAAAAGCTAAACCAAGTGGGCTACCAAAGAACTTAAATTCCAGATTATGCAACTTTCCCATCATGTGAGTCAGAGGTGCAATGAGAGAGATGAGCCACTGTGTCTGTGGTTTCTTGCCCAGCCTCCTTGCTCTGCATGAGAATCTGTGCAGTCTTAGAGGGAGGTTGGTACTGTGGTACCTGCCATTTTGTGCACAGTCCTTGCACAGGGTTGTGAGGCTTCTGTGTATCTTTCCTGCTTCCCATGTTCCCTGAAGCTTTGGGAGATGATCCTGGATCCTAGGCTGTCTATTTTCTTGAGCACACAAAACCTGTCCTGTTGTTTGGGACAGGTGGCTTGACCATCTCATCCATTTGTGCTACAGCAGAAATGAGTTAAGCTAAAGTTCATGGCTTTATGCTAACGCTTCAGCTCACTCGGCCTAGCTTGCACTAACTCTTCACTTCTGTAGAGTACTGATGAAGTAAGTGGGCCTCCAGCACATACATTAGGTAGCGCTTGCCTCCACTTTGTTCTGCTCCCAAATATTCCTGCACTCTGATGTAAGGTTACACTGCTGCTTCTGCTCTTGAAAGATAGATTTGGAGAGCCAAGATGGAGCAGCATGGAGTTTAGTCAGTCTGTGGCAAAAGAAACCCTGATGGCAGATCTCAGAAGGGCAGCTTGCCCTTGCTTCTCAGCTCCCTGCTTTCCACAGCTTTTGGGCTGGGGAGAGGTGTGTGTTGTCCTGTGGGAGCTGAGCCAAGCACCCATCTCTGGTGTTCCCTGCAGGAGGCACCTCTTAAATCCAGCACAAGAGCTGGTGAGAGAAGTATGAGCTTGTCGTTCTCTGTCTTCTCTTCCCCTCCCTTCCTCTTATAAAAAAGTGAAAACTTAAAAACACCATTCCAACTTGAAACATAATACACAGGAGAGCTGTCCTGAGTAAGATCCAGCCCAAGGAGACTGCCTCCCCCGTGCCTGTGTGCCTGAATCCCTCAGGGAATGTGGAGCCAGGTGCAGTTCAGGCTGTCTCGCAGTGTTGCTGGCACAGCTTACGCGCTACTAAGAAATAAACTGTGTGGCTCCCTTGCCCCATGCCCAGCCTGCCTGGGTACCACTCCTGCAGCCCTTGCTCAAGCACATAGCCCTGTGCCCATCCCTGCCTCAGATGGCTACCGGAGATGAAGCAGGGAGCGTATCTGTGGTGCCCACAGCCTGGGCCCTGTGCCATGGGCAGGGAACGCGTGGTATGGAAAACCATGGGGGAGGAATTTGCTTTAATCAAATGTGCAGTGTTATCAGGACATTGCTCTGCTTTGAAGATTAGTTGCAGAGGACAATGGCTTCTGCCAGTAAACATTCACTGCTAATACATTGCAGGGAAGCTAAAGTGATACAGGTAACCTGGTTTCTGCTGCTGGGAAGCTGGGCAGGGAAATCTGCTGAGAGAAATTACTTAAAAGCCATTCCCCTTTGTCCTGTCATTACATGTCCTTGTAAAAGTTCCTCTCCATATTCTCTTTAAGTCCCCTTTAGGCACTGGAAGCTGCTCTAAGGTCTCCCTGGAGCCTTCTCTTCTCCAGGCTGAACAAGCCCAGCTCTCTCAATCTGTCTCTCACAGCATCTCTGTGGCCTGGACGTGCTCCAACAGCTTCACATCCTTCTTATGTGGGGGCCTCAGACCTGGATGCAAGACTGTGGTGGGGGGTCTCACCAGAGCAGAGCAGAGCAGAGGAGGAGAATCCCCTCCTTCGACCTGCTGGTGATGCACCCCAGGACACGGTTGGTTTCTGGGCTGCAAGCACACACTGCTGGGTCATGGGGAGCTTCTCATCGGCCAGCACCCCCAGGTTTTTCTCCTTAGGGCTGCTCTCAATCCAGCCTGTATTTGTGCTTGGAAATGTCCTGACCCAGTTGCCTTGGTCTTGTTGAATGGAATCCATGAGGTTTACATGGGCAGCTGACTTTACTTGACCACAAAGGCAATGAAGCTGTGTTTACGGTTGGTAAATTAAAGACTTTCCCCAGTCAACTCTTGTCCATAAGGCCCCGTGACTTGTACCCACTGTTGTGGCACTCAGGAATCTGCCCCCCATCTTCTGGACGAGACCAGGACGGGCTCACAAAGACCTCAGCAACCCCTGAGCACCATTGGGTACAGCCCCTGTGCAGTCAGGGTGTCTCAGCAGAGCCCCAGCCTGGCTGTTCCCCACTCCAGGCAGTTTTGCTCCTCCAGCCCTGTCCCAAGTCATGTTTTACCCATCTCTGCCCTGCCCAGCTCCAGCCTGGTGCCTGGGGTGTGGGTGCTCTCCCCAGTCCCAGCATCCCTCCCTTCCTGGGCTCCATCTCTGGGCCACGCTCAGGTTCCCACCACCTCAGGATCCAGCACAGGCACTGCGGTGTCCCCAGGAGTCTTCACACCCACCCGGTGCTGCCGGCTGGAGGGGAAACTGAGGCAGGAGCAGCGCAGGGCGGTGTCCTCATGGGCCAGAGACATGACATCCCACCTTACATTGGGGTCTGCACCTCCACAGCCCAGTGCTGCATGAGCAAAGCCCCCAGTGTCCTCCCCAGTGACCTCGCCATGCACCAGGACACCTCCACCCACTGGGATCTACCACCTGCACTGGGACCTTCTGCCCGCGAGGTCCCCACCACCACCAGGATCCCACCGCTTGGCAGGACCCCATTGTCCACCAGGACCCTAGTTCCCACTGGGGTTGCCTGAGTCCCATTGCCAACTGGGACCTGTAGTAGGACCCCACTGCCAGCCAAAATCCCACTATCCTTTAGGACCCCACCATTCTTGCAACCCCACCAATGGCTAGAACCCCACTGGGACCCCATCATCCACTGGTACCCCAACACACATTGGGGCCCTACCAACCGCTGGGACCCCATTGTCTGCTGGGACCCCACAGTCCACCAGGACCTCAGTTCCTAGTGGGACACCACTGTTGCTTTGATTCCACCACCCACTTGGACCCCACTGTATGTGCTGGGAGGTCACTACTCATTGGGACCCCA
>JBCJKH010045841.1:28602-43026 GCA_039877255.1 Loriculus beryllinus | reverse complement strand
CATTCCTGGCAGTGTTCAAGACCAGGCTGGACAGAGCCTGGAGCAACACGGTCTAGGGTGAAATCCCCCTGCTCATGGCACGGAGGTTGGGACTAAGGTCTTAAGGTCCTTTCCAACCTAAACCATTCTCTGATGCTATGACTGATATTAAGAGGTCTGGGACTTGGATTTTACCAATTTGTAGAAAGCCTTACCTTAAAACAAACTGCAAATGAGACAGTCACAGTCTGCTCTGTTAGTTCAGGTATGTGGTGAAATCAGTGAAACCAACTCAATCCTGGGACTTGATGCCTTGATGTCAAGCACTGCAATCGCTTCATACGGCTGCGGAGCTCACACCACAAGAAGCACTTGCAACCCTCACCTACCTACGGGTTCTTTGCCTTAGAAAGTTACTATTTCACACTCACACTGTTCCACTGCTCTGGCTGATATTTCAGCTTGCAAATCAAACTCTACCTTGCTCAGCCCCCCTGACAAGGGCTGTTTGCCACCCACCACTCTGCACACCCAGAGTCCCACAGCAGCATTTGCCTCTCACACATTCAATGCAGCAGTTCGGTCTCTGATCCCAGCTGGAGCTGCCGGGCAGAGGGAGACAGTCCAAGAGTCTTCCACATTATCCTGGCTCTCCATGAATGACTTCAAAGGAATGCACAGATCCTATCTTCAGGAGATAGCTGGAAGCGTACCACCTGCATGGGCAAGCTTGTTCCAGACTTTTATCCTGTAACTTGCAGGATCTCCATACAGCAGAGACACTTCAAGACCACATCTGCCAAAGCCTCCTATACTGGGCCCACAGGATGGTAATTCCCAGCTGCCAGATGTGTAAGAGAGGATGGGGCAACACTTGTAGCCTCTTCTATAGGACACAAGTGTTTATTCCAAGGTACACAGCAACCACCGTTGTTTTGGTTAATAAACATTCAAATCTTGTCCTGTTTTGAGTACCAGAATTACTTTTACTAGTTAGTTTACACAACATACATAATTACATTTCCATGAATACAAGCCCCACTTCCTGTCGTGCCTTTACATTCATATAAACAGCTCAGCAATACATAAATGCACATCTGAAAGGTAGCAAGTCCCTGGGAGCCCTGGGTGCATCCTTACAGGAAAGAGCTTTGCTAAAGCGGGGAACAAGAGCTGCACCTGCCTTGAACAGTAAAACAACGCTATTCTGAAGAAGGCCATATGGGTTCCTGTGTGCAGCTGTGAGGCCCAAGGGAAGTTCCATATGCTGTTAGATTTCTACCTACCACTGTCAGACAGAGGTTATGGCAGAAGCTGCTGTGGATGAGGCTGGGATAATCCCTGCTCACAGCTCTGCACAAACACAAGTGCTCTTCCACAAGTCAGGTTTCAGCAACTGCCAGGTACGCAGTGAAGCTATTTGTATGTACTGATGATTTTTGGTGAACTGATGGGTTTTCACAAGCATCTGCATGTATGACAGACTCTGGATTCCCAAACATCCTATCAGGACAGCACTGGAGAACCAGGGACAGAGAAAGGCGCATTCTCCACATCTCATCCACTGCAGAAGTTATCAGAGAGATCTCAATAAAGGAAACCTAAGCTGAGCTTCACCTCCACATCCTGCTTGTGCCAGTTGGAACAGGAAGGACAGGGCAGAGAGAGATCAAGGTTTCCTCCCACAGCTTCAGCTCAGAGCGCTGGCAGGCTCCAGGCTGGGCTGCTGATGCCATTCCAGCTCCAGGAGACAAACCCCTTCGCTCCTCCCAGCCCATGCCATGCCCAGGGCTGCTGGCAGAGCCTGCCTGCAGGGTGTTTCTGTTTCCTCACCTAAACCCAAGTGTGGATGAACCCCCGTTACAGGGTGGCAAAGATAAAGATGGTGCAAGCTTCCCCCTCTCCTGGATGAAACCTCGGGCTGTGCCAACCGCCGCTGCCTTACACACATCTCAGACTGTTCCAGCTCTGCATTAGCATTCTGGAGCACAGCTTTATCCTCCTGCCTCTGAGACCAGCCCCTGCTTTACATAAATCTTTAATGAAATGCTCTGCCTCAAGCACTGATGCCTATGAACAAAAGGCAGAGTTGAAGGAAAACACAGTTTTCCCTCCATAAAAACAGAGCAGTTCTACAGATAACACATGGAAATTACACTTGCTACACCTCTCACATCCCTGGAGCACCACTAAAGAGAAGGTAGAACACCAAGACAAGAGAGGAGCTGGGAACAAGTGTTCCCAGAAGGGCATAGAGGAGAGTCAACTGTGGCACATGCTATAACACAGCAGGACCAATCCAGTCTCCCAAGACACCTGCATGGTCTGTAGACAGAAGGCTGTAAGGCTGCGTGTGCCAGATCACAGCACTGAATGCTCCTCAGCAATGAAACAGACTTCCCACTTACCAGGAGACTGATGTTAAAGCCTTGAGATTTAAAAACACACACACAAGTCTATCAACTTTATATTCCCTCTGGGATTCCGAGCGCTTACGGTTAATGCTGTCAAGTGTTTCAAGTGCTTCTTTCATGAGTTTAAAGGCTGTAAGCATTCATCTCCCCTCCTCACCACACACTAAGCAGAAATAAGAATAGAAACCGAGACTGTTGTGAATCAGCACTAGGAACTGTGATTTTAAGATAAAACTAAGTACCATGAAACTACAGATAAAACTGCAGGGGCTGTGCACAGTGCAATAAGGACAGTTATGTTCCTAATGCAAAACAGTGACCAGGAGATGTTACAAGGCCCGCAGAGCTGAGAACACAGGCTGCAATGCAAAGACATAAAGCATAATAAAACTTCATACTGTAACACTTGATTGATGTTTCTCAAAGCAGTGTACAGGAGTTAAGGCATGTATCTTCCATTAATCTTAATGAAAAATGTTTGTTTGAATCCCCAAGACTGCCTTGAAAAAGAAACATTTCAGCTTCACCATCTGGATTAGATACCTAAATTTTCATTTTTAATATTCACATCTGCATGTAGGCCCCCAGTCAGTAAATCACTTAAACATGTGCTTCAGAATGCAATAGCCAATAAGGCTACTCATGTGCTCAAAATTAAGCAAACCTATAAACATCCCATCCAGCCGACACAGGCTTGCTCACATGGGTCTGTGCTTTGCTGAACTGGTGCCTAAAACCTGCAGAGAAGCTGCCATAAGGAAGTCACCATTTTGCCAACAAATAGCATCGTGTTACCACACTTCTTCTTATACATCAAGACAAAAGGCAACATCAGAGACATGCTCTGAGACAGTCTGGTGTGTTGCTGACATCAGTTACTTGTGCACATCGGTGTTCTCAGACATATTCTGGGCTCCCAAGTCAGGGATCTGAACTAAGTTGAGGAACTGGACACAATTGAACATCTTTCCAATATCCCTTTAGTTTTCCTGAGCAGCAAGAGTCCTGGATGAGGTTTTCTGTGTCACATATACAGCTATTGTGACATAAACAGCTACTAAAAATAAGGCAAGAAAACCCACCAAAACAATACCTTAAAGTAACAGTAATGTGGAGGAGATCAAACCCTCCTCCTCAGCTGGATTTCAAATACATAAAATATAGAGGGCTTTGGCAATTCAATACACCTCAGCTTTGGCTCAACTTTACCTCTGCAGGACAGCACAGGATGACCAGGGACAGAAACTACACTCAAGAACTTGAGCTGAGTGACCAAAGACGAGCAGGAGGCTGTTAAGCCTGTTGGAATGGGGCATTTGGGGAAGGATCACCATGAATATTTGGACCTAATCTCTGACTTGGGAACTGAGGTGTCTGAAACCATGGAAGTACTTGGATCCCATCATCTGATTCTTGCTTACTTCGATCAGCCTAAGAGTGACAATAAATTAGTGGCTTCACGCACACAGTATTTCAGCTTTTTAAAGCCAAAAAGCTATTTGTGGCTGCATTTTGAAACTGAGAACCCAGCAATAATCAAAGCTCAGCAGTTTCCATTTTCAGGCACATCCAAGGTAAGCAGTAAATAGGTAGGACAGCAGGTAGATGTTAAACATAATCTGATGCAACCATGCACAGCATGAAGGAGAGATGCTGCTCTCCCACCACTGCCTGTTGCTTCCTTGCAATAGAGACAGCAAGTGGCAGAGCAATGGGGTGAGTCTGTTCAATCTTCTGATCTAGTGGAAAACTGACACACCAAGAGGCAAAACCCCCTCCAAGTACTGCTCTGTCTCTCATTAAAACTGAGCATTGCCCACAGGATGAACCCAGGGAGTCTTCTCCTATCAGCCACACAACCCAAAACCCCAAAGCAAGGGGGAGAGAAGAGATGCACAACTCCAAAAGAGGAAAGCGACTGTCCCTTTTGGCATCAGTTCATGGGTAGGGTTAAAACCTTCAAGCCATGCTTTCGGCGAGCAAGTGCCATCCAAGACATGTAGGGGAGGAGACCAAGCTGTGTGTTTGTGGCTAGCCAGCAGACAGAGGCGGGTTTGCAGTGTAATACACAAGCAGAGCACGCAGAGATGCACTCATGAAAATCTCAGCATGCGGCTGGCAATCTGCGTGATGCTTTCTCACAGCTGTGTTGAGGCACACTCAAATGCAGGGTGCACAGTTGGCCTCCCCTCCCTACAGCTGTAAGCCTGGACAGAGTCCTGCCAAGCACAGGGGAGAGCCATTTTCCATACTAAATCCTTTCCTCTCCCTGAAACCTTCCACGTATTTGTCATTTGTCTTCCTCGAGTGGCTGTCCCAGTCTGAGCTGTGTCCACATTGTCCTAGAAAGACACTCAGCTAAATCCAACTGGAACAGTCTTTTACTCATTGCACTGGTGCTGCCAGCAGAGAGAAAGCAAGCTGCAGCATTTTCTGCAGCCATTTATACATATTCTCCCTGGTAAGGTTATTACCATGGCTCTTCTGCAGGCAAACACCTTTGGGACCCACATCTCCCCACGCATCCCTAACTTCTACATTACAGAAAGACAAGGAATTGTGTGAACAGGTACTCGGAGCCACAGCATACCCCATAACAAGAATGGGGGTTCCCTGAACTCATTTCTGCGTGAATAACAGCATCATTTTCAGAGAAAGAAGCTTGTTTTGATCCTACTGAGTAATTGCACTGATTGGAGCCACCGGTAGATTGCTCTGTGGCTCACTGATTATGCTCAATGTGAATAATTGCATTAACTAAGACTGGCTCAGGCACCACTGAAGACAAGTCAGAGCTGCCAGGAATGGCAGAAGCAGTGCACCCACCTATATAAGGGCCACTACAGCACCATGAATCCAGGCGGGCAGTAGAAGATGCTTGTGTGGCTGCAGAGGACTGACCTCCAGAAGGTCTGCAGCTCATCAGTTCCTCCCTATGGCTGCATCTTGCTCCTGAGTGGATAGGCCACTTTATGCCATTGTCCCAGACATGAATTTAGTATGCATGACGGTGTTCCTGAGGGCAGCTCCCACACGAAGCTATGCTAAACATGCTGACAAAGGCAAGGGAAGTGACCTGGAAACGACAAAGTGAAGCATGGCAAAGAGGAAAGATGAGGTAGCTGAGGAGAAACGTTTGCACGGTTCCATCAATAAAGGCGATCGGTTTGCCTGATGCAGCTGGTGCAGTGCAGGTATTCCTGGGTATCTCTGGTTTGGGCAAAAGCTCTGCAGACTGGCAGCCAGAAGATTAATCTTGTGCTATCCAGAAGTGGAGGAAGCTACACACTGAAGGGGAAAAAAGCTGCTTTAGTTTTTCATCACGTAGAATATTACGTCAAACGGCAGAGATGCGCGGTCCTGAGCACAACGACAGCTTCCTGGCAGCAGGCACGGAGCTGCCACGCAATTCTCAGCAGCATAAACTGTAATTCTCAAAGCTGAAGTTCCTTTTCTCATAACAAGCAGCAGCAGAAAAAAAAAATCACTTTTAATATTCAGGAGAAAAAGATCAATCGTAAAAACCTAAAGAGCTACTTTTCATGACAGATGATGTTTTAAACACCACGAGAGAGAAGGAACTTCCCTTAAATAGGTGCCAGTTAATTAATGAGATTTGGTAAATGAGTGCATTTCCTGCGCCACAAACTAAGGCTTCCACTTCCAAAGTACATTATGTTAAATTGGACAAAGGCCCAATACTCTGGAATAAAAGATTGCCCACTGGAGGGTTTGCAGTAAAATAATTATTCCAAGAATAACTTCATGCAGGAATACAAGCAGTGTATTTGCAAGTGAAGACCAAGCAACCCTTAAATATAATAAGATCTCCTAAAGGAATTAGTACAGTCAAAGATTTAGCATTTATTAGCCAAAGGGAACGTGGTATCTGGGCCTACTGGTTTATACAAGAGCTCAGGAGACAGAACCATGAACTGCTTTTGTGTATGCTCTGTAGTACCCAGTCACACACTGGCTCTGTGCCCTGCACTATACCATGCAGACTTCATGTCTCAGCCTGCCTCAGTACCCAAGGACTAAACGATGAACTACAGCGTGAGCTGGTTTGACTGGAGTTAGCTGAGCATTTGGGAACCAGGCTCCATTGTGGGGTATGGACAGGACAGGGTAAACAACCCTTAGCACTATGCAGAAATTCATGGTGCAATTAGGCATTATCATCAAGCGGGTGAGTGCATGGCTTGGGCACAAGATAGTGGTGAAGACCACAAAAGGGATGTATGCTCCACTTCACACTGGAGGACAAAGACACAGAAGCTTTCCATCAGAGTCCTCCAGACAGCCTAAACTCAACGAAAGATGCCAGGAGTGTCACTAAGAGAGAATTAATTCTGTCACTAAGACAGTTACAGGACCAGTGCGGTTTATAAGGACTTTCCCCAGCTCCACCTGTAACACTCTCAAAGCCACCAAATTCCTCCCTTGCCTACAAAAAGCTTTATGCCAGCAGGGCTGTCAGCCCAGATGAAGAGATGCTCAAGTACTCACTGTGGGCTCTTAGGGAGGAAATTCATCTGGGATAGACACCATCTCAACTACACACTCCAGGTGTCCATTCCCTAGGCCATCAAATGATAATCCTTAGCAGATTATGTGCTACTGACACAGAAAGACTATTCAGGATATTCTCTGCAATAATAAGCATCAACCTTACCTCCTCAGGAACACCTCTCAGCTCTCTCACTGCAAACAGCCAAAGTCAACTCACCAGGATGCCTGACTCCTAATTTTCGTTATGGTAAATTATTCACAGCAGAAATGTCACTTTAGCATATAAAATTCCCTGCCATTATATTTTTATATCATGCCTTCCCTTCTCTTGTATCTGTGGAGTTTTAGCCCACACTAGTTTCATCACCTCCAGGCTGTGCTGTTCCTCCAGCAGACACTCCTCAGTTTACTGGAACACAGAACAAAACTCACTTGAACCCTCTCTAGACCTTCAGAAAGAAGCATTAACATTAATTTCTTACAGCACTTTCAGTGATATTTCCCATTCCCCAGAATAAATTTCCTTTTCCTACCAGAAGGCCCAACTATGCACACACTCCACCTTCACTGTAGTCGATATATTGATATAGAAGTGAATGCCTTGCAGTACATCTTTGTTACTGCTTTAATATCCTGACTTCTCCCTATGGCTGTCTGAATTAAATCCATTCTAAACCTTAACTGTATTTCTGTCCCAATGATTTCCAATTCAAAGGCTTTGTATTGCCAATTGCACATAATGCATGCACGAACCTACATGTGCATTTTGTGTTAATACTTTAAGTGGCACTTGAATCCTTTTTACATTCTCTTCAAGGCCTTTTACTCTTTTCTCCAAAATGCTATTTAGGTGACCAACTAACCCCATTGAAATATCACTGTTGCCTAATGCTCTTACAGAAGACCGTATCACAGAGCTACGCATTCACCTTCCATATGCAGGTACAAAGTCCTGGCTTGCCTGTCACCATGGTTTTGCTCATTTATCTAGGGATGAAAACACTTTGTTATTCACAACTCCTCTTTTTGGTAGTTCTGAGCAGGAGTGCTGAGCCATGCCATGGAGAATCATCACTTTTTCTTCTGTGATCTGTTTACATGGCCAGTGCTATCAGTTACCATAGATTTTGCATGCTAACAGGATGACTAGAACAGCAGCAGGACAGCAGATAGCTCTTCTATAGGAGATCATGTCCCTCATCTCCTATGACATGTCACCCCTGCAATGGTAGCAGGGAGGAGCTTTCCATTTCCAGGCCTGGTTTCATGCTGTCAGCCACCCCGAGGTGTGGACATGGGCATCAGATTAACCTGTCACAGGCAGGATATGGCTGAAGTCTACAAAGGGCTTATCCTTCCCACAGCTTGTGCCAAAATAGCTGGGGAAACATGGAGACTCAAGCACTGGGATGGTCCCCAGAAACTCAATTTACAGTCAGCCTTCAGAAGGTACTTGTATATCTATGAAGTCTTGAGGACCATATTGGTTTTCAGCTGTAGGTGATAAAAGGAAAACAAGGGAAGTAGCAGTCCCTTCCACAAGCCCTGGCTGCATGGGTATCTACTGATAGCAAGTGTTTGACTTCTCAGTCTGGGTGGTTTTAAAATTGCAGTCACCTTCAGCATCCTGTTTGGAAAAACATTTCCTAATGTGCTTTTGTCCATTGGGATAAATGCATCATGTCTGTGCTCTGGTTAAAATTTGAGACTTACTCCTGTTTAAAGGAACTGGAATTTGTATGTTGCATAAAACTACATAAAATCACACTTTTCCTATTGTGAGCATGAATAAACAGAAAGAAATCTTTCTACATAAGCACGTTAGAACAGATGCTCAAGTGGCATACTAAGAATTTTACAATGGTTTGGGAAACAAAAGAAGGACAAAATTTGAAGTTAATGTTCCTCATGGAATGAGATTAAAGATATTATTTCACAGTCTACTTGAAGCATCATATCAATTTTCATATGCACTAATAAAAATAAATTAGAATCTGATCTTCCATGCATTAAAATTACCATTTCATGCAACAGTCGATGTTTCCAAGATGTATGTGCCCTTTGGAACTCCTGCCACAAATAGAGCTGGATTGAGGGACTCCTGCATGTGCAAATATATGACATCAATTCTTTCCAAAGGAAGATATTGTCATGTACAAAATGCAATGTGGACAGCTGGGGAAAAGCATCCAGCATCGAATAAAGACTCTCAGTTTTCAAGAGGAAAATAATTAGAACCAAACAACTAAGGAAATAGTCACGTTGCATGACACCAACTGTTGGGTGACCAGCAGAGCCCTGTTTGGAGCACACTCATCACCCAGACAGTTAATAATTCACAAGCAATGCCCCCATCTGCAGCTCAGCCTCTCACAAGGATGCTCATTTGCAGAGCAGGATACAACTTGCTGTTAGGTAGAAGTTCAATAGTCATCAACCAAAAGAGCCCCCACTTTGTGCTGCTGTAGCAGAACAAATCACCTGCCTGTGGGTTCTGACAGTCCCGTCACTTGCTGTTTCATGAGAGCTGTACCTAGAGACACACAGTGCAATGCAGGAACACTGCCAGCCCTCAGCCGTGGGGAGTTCAGAGCCTGAGTCCAAAGCTGGGAAACTGCAACCATTATCTGAGCGATTCCAATAGAAACTGCTAGAAAGACAAAAGGTTCAATCTCAAATCTGCATCCGGCAACTTATCCTAGTAATTGTTCACAGTTTAAAAAGAGCCACATGAAAAAGGATAATTGAAGCAAACAGTTGAACATTGGGAGATTTACTCCAAATCCTCCCAGGGAGCCTGCAGCAGGCTTGCAAGTGCATGGCTTTTCTTTTGCAACCCAGGACAGCAATACATCTAACTGTGCTAAAGTGAAATTGTCAGGTGCACTGATTTAAGCAGATAATATAGTGAAGGCTCAGGGACTAGATATAAAATCATAAATAGATGCAGGCAGAAGCTGCTTCTTTGCTCTTTACTACCAGCTGTTGTATTGGATGGGAAAGGCATAACACAACTGCCTTGGAGGAAAGGGTGGCTGGGGTAGCCTTCTCCTCACCTGCCCCTGGCATACACTCATGACCCAAGTCCAAACCTAGCTTTTTTTCTATCAGCTTTGCTTTTCTGGCTTAGAAAAGACCAGCTCTGGTCATCAATTCAAACACCTACATTCAGGTGTGTGAGGCACCACATGTATAAGAGTTCAATCTTCTCCAGCCAACAGTGGCAGGTGAAAGATCAAGGTGCTGAAGAAGTCAAAGACAACCTCTTCTTACATTCTTCTGTGTCTGCATTTCTATTACTGATCTCTGCAGTAAGTCATGGCAACACACAAATGATGAGAAACTCAGTAAAGCCCTGGGTGGGAAATGCCTATGTACAGTAGAGACTAAATACTACATGAGCTGTCAAAGAAACCTGCTTTCCCATCTTCGGAAGCCATGCAGAGAAGGTCTTCATAGCCATCTGCTTGCTCCCTGTAAGCACTCAGATCCACAAGTCCCACTGGAAAAACAAATCCAGCAACTGGAAAGCTCCAAGGCCATCCTTTTAGTAACACATGGGCTAGTCTGCTACCCCAGTGCTGGTGATGCTTGGTCACACGTTTCTCTCCCTCCACTGCTTGAAAACATCCTCTTTAAGACATAGCTATGTCGAATAGTCCTGTCACCATTTTCCAAATAACTCATATGAATGTCTTGCATTTTTCAAGTGGTATCATAAAACGTGGGGCTGCACACACCACAAACACTGACAGATTTCATTAATACAGCCCAGTAGCAGCATGTGGAGAACATTTATGTTGGTATTCATTATTTTTTATGAAAGGTAAATGACCCCTTTGGGGAAATGGTAACTTGTGCTGACAGCATCTTTGTTTTTAGGGGAAAAAATGGCGGTGGGGGAAGGATCAGAGGCTTTGCAAATCTAAGTCATAGTACAAATTTCTCTGGTCCTGTGGTAGGAAAAACCATTCTCTTCCTCCCATGATTTTACTGTCAATCATTTTATAAGCTGGTCTTGCTAAACTGGTTACCTGAGTAATCAATAGAAATAATAAGATACACACAAATAAAATCCAGATATTGATTGAGTCTCAAAACACAAGTTTCCATGATTAAAAGTCACTTCCTTAATATACTTTCCTATTTTAAGGTCAAATACTTCTAAATGAGGTAGTGAGTGATTCTACTGCTCACTGCATGGCTACCTGCACAAACATTGGTCTGCTGCAGCATTCCCAAGGCCAGGAAACTGTAAGATTTCAGATGTTGAAGTCTCATTAAGTCTTCTTAATTGTTGTTTTACTAATTGGGGTGGAGTAGTTTTGCCATTACTTTAGCTGTTGATGAACAATTAAGTAGACTGTGGCATTAATTCCTTCTTGATCCGCTGAGGAAAGCCAAAGCACATGAATGCAAGCTCCCCAGGCAGCAAGCAAACCACACCTCAATGGGAACAAACACCACATTCCTTACTCTGCTCCTTATTGAGGTGGTGGAGAACCATTTGCACACTCATGCCCATTGGCTTTCCAATGCCTTTGCAATAGAGGACTGAGGCCTGTCTTCAAGCTCCAGAGAAGGTCTGCACTGAAGAGAGAGTTTCTGCTGCCACCATGATGGAAGGTGGAGAGAGCAGATCTCTTTTTCCCTTTGCAACTGAACAGCATCTGCTCCCCAGATCATGAATGACCCTGGGCACTGATGGGACAGGTCAGAACCCTCCATCCCTCCCCAACTTTGGGAGCCTGGTGCAGGGAACCAGGCCATATTTGTGCAGCATTTGCCTTCCCAAGCAAGGACAAAGGCACAGTATAGCTGAAAGGAAGAGTGATGCACAACTCAAGGGAGTGTTCTGACTTTCGGAGTGTCAGTACTTAACTTGTGCTCTGCTACATCACACAGCAGCCTCTGGGCAAGTCCCATAATCTCAGTGTCCCTCTGTTTCCGTCCATCAAAAGCAGATAAAGGCCCGTCTCTTAACATGGAAGGACTCCCTGATAAATTATCACCAGGCACCCCACCCAGCAAGTGGGAAAATAAAGGGCATTGATTTGCCTAAAAATCCTCCAGTTACAAAACCACTACCAGAAAATTCTACAAATCAAGTCCCTGGAACCTCATTAATTAAATCAATGGGAATTCCATCATTAATTTATAAGAAAGCTCAAACCTATCAGGAAATTGTTTATATTGACCAGCATACAAACCCCTTCCATGGAGCCACTCAGCGGTACCTCCCTATCGAGCAGCCCTTGCAGCCCAGCTGCGTTTTGCATCTCTTGCTGCTCCATTTGTCATCTCAATGCACCATTTGTTCCTCAGAACACAGATCATCTTACACAAAGCAGTTGTCACGTTTCTTCCTAGTCCCTACCATCTCAAGCACTTTACACATTCCTCTCCACATGTGCTCATAAAAATCACTTGCCATAAGAGTTTTTAAATGGGGCTGGTCAAAACATCAAGACTGAAGGTGTGCAAGATGGAACCTCAGATTCCTTGTGCTACTTGCTGAAACACTCATACACACCAGCCTTATACAATAGGCTTTTCTTTCCCCAACATATCACTTAGATATTTGGATGTGCCTTGCAAAGGAGAAGAATCCTGCAGGGAGGGGAGCCGAGAGACACAACAATCTTTAAAGGAAACTTCATGTATATAAAAGCCTACAAAAAGTAAAACCTGGCTACCCACAACAGAAACTATTAGGAAGTGATCTAAAGCAGTTTGGAAATACTGTTACAGTGTTTGCTTGAACACCTCCTTTAGAATACACACATTTGGCAGGCTATTTATAGTCCAAGGGGAAAAGCTCCCGATTTCCCATATCCAAGCACAGCAGGCCACAGTCTGTTCTCAGCAAAGACCATAAATTTTGAGCAGCTCCAATAGACATGAACAAGTCACTGGATTTATCTCAATTTCACTGATTTCAGTAAACTTAAAACAGCCATACTCAAGACAAGGACTCTCAATCTCAAAGACACTCAAGCCACTACTAGACTTGCTACTGTGTAGATAGCAATTCCTGATTTATTGGCTGCAAAAGACTGCAGATCAAGTATTAGTATTTGCTAATATCTCTGCTGAAATTGGCCTCTAATGGTCCAATCTTAGTTGCATTAATGCGAATGGAACAACACCTATTTTCATTAATGGGGTTAAATGAAGTTGTAGCAGCTAGCATCCAATTGGGATAAAACAAAACATTGGCCCAATTCGTCTTCCTGGCTGCATTTTGTCTGACATGAACACTTCAAATCTAGGGCTGCAGAGAAATCTTACTGCTGTTTCAAAATAGAAACAACCCAAGGTGTTGAGAAATGGAAATCCACCTCTCATTCATTTGGGTCCAACTCAGAAGTAACCCTGACGGAGCCAAGGCAGCTTCAGGAACATAAATACAAAGTGACAGGGAAATCCAGCCTACTATTAACATCCCATATTTCATGGTTCTTTCTATTTCACAGTAATACACCAAGTTAAGCTGCTTATTAGATGGGCACATTCTCCTAACCGCAGCGAGACTTGTATTTTATGTTGTGCTCACCACCAGTCCTCACTGCCCTTTAATCATAATTCTGCTGTCGTTTGCGGTTCCACTTTGGAAGATACTTGCTTTAATACACAGGCTGGATTGCTGTTAGAAGAGAGAGGCATATGAGTAATGCCTCGAGAGGGACTTGTTCATAACCATCCCAGTTTATACAAACCTCTTGCACATTTTCCTAACAATCTATACTCCCAAATACTTCTATTGGCTTACATGGTGCTGTGGCCCATGCTTCCAAGCCCCACAGCACACCAATTCACATATACTGACCTTCCTGAAATGACCTAATGACAGCTAATAAAGTGCCATAAAGAACAAAAGGGTTATTGCACAGAAGGTTTTTGTGGGATGAAAAAAAGACCAGATTTCTATTAGCAGACTCACTAACAGACACATGGTTTTCATCTGATGGATTTATTTTGGGGGAATGCCTTGTATCAAATAATGAAGTTATCCTAGAAAACAAAACCAAACCCAAACCAGCGATTTCAAAAGGCACACTGCAGCCTGGCAGCTTATGAATGAAATGCTCCGTAGGTGTTTGTGTACATTTATACTTTACTACACCACACTAAGATAGAAGACAACTGCAGACAACAAGCTGATGCTCTCCCAGCTGTGTACACTATGGAATAATACCTTCTAGCAGGGTGTAGCCAGTCTCACAACCGACTTCTCACTTGGGAGACCAAAGGATCCAAATCATCTCCAGCAACTAAGAAACAGCAGTGACTCTGCCTTTATAAAGTTTGTGTCTCTGGTGTTTTAGAGCCATACACACAGAACATCTGAAACACTGTTTAACACACGCACATGCTAGGAAAAAAAGCGCAAATCCTGTCCCTGATGCACAGAACAAGTATTCAAGGCTTGTGCTGGCAGTCTCCATGGATCCTGAGAGGAACAGAAACCTTTCCTCTAGGTCTTGGCACAGCAGCAGCCATGAGAGGATGCTAACCT
>JBCJKH010045841.1:5685-19923 GCA_039877255.1 Loriculus beryllinus | reverse complement strand
GGTAAGACACTGGCATAGGTTGCCCAACAAAGCTGTGGCTGCCACATCCCTGGCAGTGTTCAAGGCCAGGTTGGACACAGGGACTTGGAGCAAGCTGCTCCAGGGGAAGGGGCCCCTGCCCGTGGCAGGGGTTGGAACTGGATGAGCTTTAAGGTCCCTTCCAAACCCAACCAGTTTATGATGAAAGGTTATCAGAGATGTCAGAGAAGGACCAATCTATTGAGCAGGAGCACAGCACTGTCACCGTATCTATGCTCTCTCAGTGGGCCTGGTTAAAACACTTCAGTTCTCCCCAGCTTAGTTTGTCTTTAGAGAAATTGCCAATGGGGGCATGCTGATACAAGCCAGATGTGTGGGTGTTCTATGCATGTATGTGGGGAAAACGGATCAAGCCCACAAGTTCATCTTGCAGAGGACAGGCAGCCAACACAAGCTGATGATTTCTAGTCACTACAGGTCCCAGGCCAGAGTTGTTTCGCCTGATGACTCAATGCTGAAACACGGCCGTGCCATGCCTCCTGACACTCGGGCACTATGAGCATTGTAAATACTGCAGATAAGCAGGATTAGGGAATTCTCCTAGCCCAGGGTTGTGGAAGGGAGCGGCAGACATCCTGCACATCTCTACCTCTCTCCATACGTCAGCCCAGGCAGTGTCTGAGGGGTTGGGCATTCCTGCATGTTAACACAAAAAGCAGGTTGGAAGTGAGCTTCCCCAACCCCAAAAAAGCGTGTCCTCCTGCTCCCCTTGCACAGTGATCGCAGTAAACAGCTTCTATTGATCTCTTTTTGTTCTAAGTGAAGGCAAATGACCACAGAACCTCCAAGCAATGACCAATTTCTCACCCCAAACCCACAATGATAACTCACATTCCCATTTCATGTTTACCAAGATGACACCTGTAGACTGACAATTGTTCTGTGCCTATGCAAAGAGTAAAAGCTCTGCCCAGAGACTGCAGCTACATCAGCAATAATGCTGGCCTCCAAGCCAGTCCCCATGCAGGTTTTTCCTCTGGAGCAAACCAGCCTCCAGCCAAGCAAGCTCAGCTCCAAGAGAGTGGCTCTGCAGGTCCAGCTTAAAGAAAGCTGGAGACATGCTGACACAGCCCTCAGCACAGGGATCTCTGCCTTCCTTCAGCAGGAACAGCAAAATGTTCCTTGCCTTTGCAACTGTGCAGACCATGCCATTCACAAGCTGTGCGTGGCACAGAGCACCCTTGGCTTGCTTTTGGTTGGGCACCTTTGGGGTTTTGCTCTGAAGACAGGGAAGCCTGCACAATCACAGAGATAAAAGTGATGCTGTGTCTTCCAGTCATTATTTTTCATATGCCTGCTTTCTATTCTTGATTCAGTTGGCATCCCCAGAGAGCAAAGGCACAGGGAAGGTGAAATGTCAGAGGAAGCTGTGTATATTCCCTGAGCACAGAAGCTGCTGCAGTGATGACTTAGGAGGCAGGACAGGGATGAAGAAGTTAATGCAATCCTTTCCTCCAGCTTCACTTCAGCCATGGTATAATCTTAGAAGGATATAAATGTAAAAGAGGGGAGAGGAAACACAAAACCAGCAGTGCCTGGAAGAACATGGCTTGAACCTTGAAAGAGCCTCACTCTGCAATTCCTCTCTTAGGATCTTTTCTCTAAATGTCAACTTTTTAATTTTAAAGACCTATCACAATTACAGGTTCTGGCTCAGACTTCCCAATCTTCCTCTAAAACCAGCACAGAAATAACTTCAGGGAATTATCTAGTTTAGTTTTCCCTTAGTGACAGATGATGCAGGAAAACATTCACCCTAAGATGGGGGAGTCTTCCAGTTTGTAAGCTCTTGCGTGAAGGTACAAGTAGATTCACACACTCACCTTATTAGCAACACCCTTGCTCTTTTTGTGCTTCATGTACCTTTCAGCAGGCGTCTTCTCCTCCCAGTTCTACACACCAGTAGTTTTCAGCTCATTGACTCAGGTTTTGTACCATCTTTCCAGGTGTTAGGCTGGTGTGGGAATTCCAAGGATCAGCTTTATCAGAAAGAGTATACTTAGTCCTCTCTGACTTCTGTTATATTTCCCATCCTCTACTTGTTATTAAAGGCAGATGGTGCAGAGAGAGCTTCAACTTGTTCCTTAGATATTCCAGGGAAATCTTCAGGCTTTGCTCATTTTAGTGTACCTTCTCTTTCTGTGCCTCTCTGCAAGTAGGTACTTGTTTGTTTCCTGAAGCTGTTCTCCTGGAAGTAGAAAACAGGGAAGCTTACTGTAGAATTCAACCAATAAGAGGTCAATCATTGATTCCATTCTTTATTTCATTCTATTTTAAGAATGAATGCTCTCCTACAAGAAACAAGGTAACTGTTTGATCCTGAGCAAATAACGTCTTTTTCCCTGTGGTATAAGGCACCTGTCCAACATTGTACTAACTTCGCTAATTGCATTAAGCATCCTGCAGTGCTGAGCAGTCATCAGCTGCTAATTCCCACATCACTATAGTTCAGTTGACTGCTAAATAAGAAATATTCATAGCAGGAAAAGGAAAAAAAAAGGCATTTTAGCCCCACAGTAGCAACCAAGTGATCACAAGGTTCTGAATTCCGATCAGCTCCTAGCAGTGAACATATTTTATGAACTACTAGCAGATGATGTTAGGACTCATGCAATAAATATGACACGCTTCTGAGCTGTATGGGTACAAGTGAGATTGATTGATACATCTTACATGTTCAGACATTTATACAAACAAGAAAAATTAGCTTTCCATATGTGAACATTTTATGCAGATTTTTTATGCAGATCATTTGTATCTGCCCTTTCATTTTGTTACCTGTAGTATTGCATATGAACATAATAATAATCTCAATTTACATACACAAATTACTAGAAGGTCTGGATCTGACACATCAAGGAGTAATTTCTGGCTGCAAACATTAACAGTGCGATAACCATATGAAATGAAATAAGCCCTTGTCAAAGGAAAAATGCGTTGTTATGAAAACTGGAATTGGTATAGCCTCAAATAGAAATGGAGCCTGTGAAAAAGAGTTAATCAGAAGTTCTCTCCTGCCCCACTGCTCCTTCTTGTTTCTTTCCTCCTTTCCTTGGCAGTGGTTTCCTGATGACAAGCATCCACATTTTTAAGAAGCACAAGGGCCTTTTGAACATGGATTTGAGAGTAGAATATTATATCTGCCTTGTCACTGGGGAACCTATTCCACAGCCAACCAGAAGAAGCAGAAACAAAGAAAAAAAGGCAGTCAAGGTATTGCTAATCATATTAATTTATATATGTTGTTTATAATGAGCGTATTTAAACGTTCATTTCCTTTCCTCAAGAAAGACCGTATCTCTCCAGGACCCTCGCTATCCATTGTCTTTGTGACAGACAGTAGAAATAGATACCAATTACTCAGCTGTTATTTGCTAAGTACTCCAAAGTACTTTAATGCAGCAGCATTGTAAATTCTCAGTAGCAGCTAATTGTCTCATTTTAATTCATTTTTAATGAGACACCTGAGAGAAACATCACAAAACCACAGAAGGCCAAGGATGTTATGGAGTTGGTCTCCCAGTTCCTCCTTGTTTCTACCTTCCTACAAAAGGACCTTTCGGCATTGACACAGAAAGATGCAGCCCGTTAGCTTCACACAGCGTCATCCTCTGCCACATCATAATCCATCTCCCACGGGCAAGGGAAGACAATGGTAGAATCTATAAAAACCATGGAAGGAATCCAAACAGAAGAGGTCTCCAGTCCTTAGACATTCCACTTCTTTATCATTTCTGTCTTTCTAAGTGACCAAGTCACGTTTCCTATGTTGCCAGCAGGCTGTAAAAGGAAAGACAGGGTTCTTGCTCATCGTGAATTGAAATGTAGATGTGATTCTCAGATAGATAGGAAAAAAGGTGGCAAAGGGATTTATTTTCTTCATCAACAGCTGACTCACTCCATACTTTTCTGTGAAAGGAAAGGTGTCCCCTGACAGCCACCAGCTGGTTTCCTTCATTAAGATAGATAACGCACCCTCTTGATTCTCACTTGTGTTGCTCAGTATTATATACTGCGCTACCTTCAACATACACATTTTACTGCCTCGACAGGGAGTTAATTCCAGTAATACAGAACTGCAGAAATCTCTATCAGCAATTGGCTTCAGTAAGTCATTGACACAGCCTCCCACTGCTCTCTGCTGCTGTAGTGGCTGGAGGAGCCCCCTCCAATGAGTACAAGGAGCTCATAGATCAAACCTAGCACTGTGAATTGCACCCAGGAGAAAGAGCACTGGGCATTGAGGAATAGATGTGTTATGTTCTTAGTTTAATTAGAAAGGTGGCACATTGCCTCTGGTGTCACTGAAGGATTTATCAAAAATCAAAAGGCACACCCTGTAAGCCCTGGTCATTTCACTGCCTCAGATATTCCCAATTTTGGTAAATATCTGTGCTCCTCTGTTAGTTTTGTGGTATTTCTTACCAGGTGAGGCATGTCAGCAGTCATAGGGCAGATTCACAACCACCACAGGAGTTACCATCCCTAAAGCAACATCTCCATTTGCCTGCAGGGACAATGGCTGGAGTCCCTCAGGGTGGGACTAAACCTCATCCTTGCCTGGACATGGCAATATCTGTTGTTAGCTCTGACATCTTAATGAGAATCTGGCAAGTGGTCAGGTCTATAGGAAGACCCAGTTGCAGCAGTAGTTTGAAAGCAGCTGGATGCTCTCTTACACAGGGCTATGGCTGTGTACTCACTGCCAGGCATAGAAAGCAGATGTCCATCTCTGGCTGGTGCTGGCCTGCCTAGATGCCTTATCATAGAATCATAGAATAGTTTGGGTTGGAAAGGACCTGAAGATCATCCAGTTCCAACCCCCATGTCACAGGCAGGGACACCTCACACTAAACCATGGCACCCAAGGCTCTGTCCAACCTGTCCTGGAACACTGCCAGGGATGGAGCATTCACAACTTCCTTGGGCAACCCATGGCAGTGCCTCACCACCCTCACAGTAAAGAATTTCTTCCTTATATCCAATCTAAACCTCCCCTGTTTAAGTTTTAACTCGTTACCCCTGGCCCTATCACTACAGTCGCTGGTTTCAGTGGAGGAGAACTCTGGTCCAAGTTCCTGATGCTATCTATTTTCTCCATCTATCTTTGATGCGTAACAGTATAATGACATTTAATACTATTAATATGCCAACAGACTGGCTGCTTCTTTAGTATGTATTTTAGCTGCTTAATTCATAAAGGAGCTTGACAGATTTGGAATACTGACACAAGGCTCTTGCGGATTCCAGCAGAAGAGCTCTCAAGTCTGTGGTATGGGCATGGTAGAGTGCCTAGCACAAACACTCAGAGAGTTTTATCCTTCTCAGCTGCAAAACTCCCCTTGAATTTTGCTGCTTCTGGGAAATGCCTAAGGGTGAGGTGAGCTGGCTCCTTCCACACAAGGCTGCTTTGCTGCTGGATTTGTTTGAAGCAAGGGGCTGAGGTTCATGTTGCGACCATAGGGTCAGAGAGAGCATCACTTTTGGGAAACAAGCATTGATGTACTGAATCTACTATTACAAGTAAAAAAGCTACAATCCCACAGCATTTTAGAGTCCTTTGTTGATGAAGATTATTTTGACAAGACCTCCAGGAACCTTCTTTCTCACTGCAAACCCATTTTCAAGCTGTTTTTTGACTTTATTGTATTTTGTCTCTTTTCCTAAGATGGATCTTTTTCACCACAGACGAGATCCCAATTTCTTTCCAGACTTGGACAATGGTGCAGTTGAAGAGGGTGACAACAACAAGATTCTCCTCAAGCTACCACACAAACGACTTCAGTCAGGGTATTTACAATAAATACAAGCCCCAAGTGTGAGGGCTCCTATTTCCTGGCAGCGCTGCTTTACACAGTGTTTTCTCTGGAAGGAATCTATTACATCAGTGGTCTCGGGAATGTGTATTGGGATGGTTTAATCAGAGTTGAAAATCACAGTACAGAAAGGGGCTTCAGTTTTCCTGGCTGGACATAACGTACCCAATTTGGGAGCCACTAAGGAATGTCACTGATACCAGACACATTCTTTAGCTCATCTCCATCCAGTGTTGAAGTGACTGGTGGCAGCACTATGGCCCTGATTCAGCAAAGCGATGAAGCACATGCTGAACTTTAATTTCTTCAATTAGACTTAAACATGTGCTTTGGGCTGAGGATACACCACAATACCCACAGAAATCAGAGCGCTGTTCAACAAGTGTTTTGGCCAGTAAATCCCTCTGTAGATAAAGCTTTTGTCAAGTTTCTTGTACTCCTGCCTGTTGCTTGGATCTCCCTGTTGACTTTATTCTTACATTGCTAGACAGTCTTTCAGGACAAAACACTTTCCTCTCATTATATATTTGTACAACATCAAGTACAAATAAGGTTGTAGTTTCTATACCTCTCATAACACCAATAATTACATCAGGAATGGATTTAAGCGTGAGCTTTATTGTCCTCCTAAATGGAGGCTTATATTTAGAGTCCTTATCTTTATTGTGTTTTCTTCCATATGTGAAATGGGTCTTTACTCAATTCAGCTTGTTTTAGATCCCCATAGTGCAAAGCGTCTGTGGTTGGAATGACATGTATTTGGAGGGAACAGTATTAAGTGAGGAGTAAGGATTAGAAGGTCTGGAAAACTTCAGAGACTTCAGCTGACATACTGAGTAATGCCAATGTTGTAGGAAGATGACAGAAGCTGTGTTCCTGTGTGGCTTGGAAGCTATGGAAATGTGGAATGTTTGTGCAGTAAGTTAATCTGCTGATAAGAACTTAAAGCAGTGGCTAATTAGAGAGCAGGTTCAAGGGAAAGCTCAGCCGAGCCTACAAAATTATTGCATCAGTGCTGCAGCATGAGGTTTGCAAGGAAGTACTGAATGTAAGCAGGTAACATGTAAGAGATAGCCCAGGTCCATTCCTCTCCACCAGTGTAAAACTGATTGTCAGCAGGAGCCCATACAGACTGATAATTGTCAGGAAGTTCCACAGAATGCTGGGATCAGCTGCTTAATTGCATGAGAGTTGGAAGGGAGCGATGAAGGTGGATCTAAGTCATTATCCAGGGCAAGTTCTAACACTGCCGGACAAACATTTTGCTGAAGGGTCTTTCTTAGGTATCAGGTTTTTATCTGAATTCTATCGACTGCATTCCTAGGAGGCAGAAAAAAGCCTGCGAGAGCAAAGCCTCACCAAGAGAATAGTTTGTGTTTGATTGACAGTCATGTAGTTTTTGTTTTAAATTAGATTTTTCAAAGGGGTAGGGTCAAGGGCTTTGTGTTGAAGAGATCAAAGGTTACATCCTTTGCTCATCTAAACCAACTTGGCTTCATTGACTCCCTTGTTGATTTGTAGCAGCTGAGTGTGTCTACCAAAAACACAGAGCAGACACAGCATCAGCAGCACACCCATGCCTGCTCTGCAGTCCTGGAATAAAACATGATTCATACCCCAAGCACAGAAGTGGAATGCAAAAACAAACAGAAGACAAGGTGAAAAGTGATTACCTTCCCTTAATTGCAGATTGGGGAAAAAATAGCATAACGTCAGAAATTGACCATTAGATCCTTTCTGTTTAAAAACCTGTAAAACTTGTAGGCAGACCCTTTATCGAATTCCATCTTTTGGCAGAAAAATATTGTTGTAGGAATTATTGGAACATACATCTAATTAAAATCTTCAAACAGATGCACTGTTAATGTAAGCTATTAAGCTGGGCTGAAATATATAGATCATATTTAAACTGAAAGGAGGTAAATAATCCATTGCTCTGATGTGATTGCCATTGGCAGAAAAGGAAATAAAGTGGAATTATGATAAACGGCTCAGCCAGTAATGGAAGCTGTGGCTGGTGTCCATGCAGGAGATACCACCCACAAGTGGTGAGTAAAGAAAGTAGTAAAATAAATGAAGTAGTGGCAAGACTGAAGGTACAAAATCTATTTCATAAACCACAGGTTTGAATCTAGAGAGACTTTCATTCCTATGTCTGGAATCACAGGGCATGGGAACACCAGGGTAGCAAAACTTGGGTAACTCAACGTTACGATTTGTTGTCATTTAATCCTGTTGTGTGACAGGCAGGTGTGTGTGTGCGTACTGGGGCACAGACTGATCTCCATTTGAGCCCTACCTGGAAGGTTTACCTTTAATTAGTTTTACCTCATTCCGATTATGCAAACATTAATTTCACACTTACAGGGCAAGATAACAGATACTGTCAAAAAAAAAAAAAAATTAAAGGAAAACCGTGTGCACAAGAATAGAAAGGGCTCAGCAGCACCGAGATGTCTCTGCAGAGCTCTCCAAGATGCACAAAGCAATATTGCCCCATAGGAGCAAAGTACTTTCCCAGTGAGAACAGAAAGTGATTCTTATTTTTGCCACAGAAGACATTTAAGCTCACTGTCTGTGATGGAGTCTGTGTGACTTGAGAACCAGCACAGTAATACCGTGTGTCCAATACCACGTAGCAAAACACAATTTATTTGCCTTTTCTATCAGAACATGCTCTGTGGGGGCATAATTTTAGAGCTCAACACTCATACATGCTCTGAAAGCTTCTATTAAGACAGAAATCTCCCAGGTAATAGAAAATTGTCTTAGGCCCATTCTCTTGCATCTCAGGCTCTGTCTGTCCACTCACGAGTTTATAGCAAGCTCATCTTTGCAATAATAGAGGCTTTAAAAGAGATCTTAAAAGGCCAGTGATTTCTAACAGCATCCCTGTCCCACTTCCTCCACTGTTGTCTCTCTTCTTCTCCTTTGCTTCTGACAATCACTGCGGGTCAGCTCTGGTAAAGAGAATCTTGCACTGAGTTTGAAGGGGGTCAGGATTTGGTGCCATTTTGACCTCTTATGGCAGTGTGTCTCACAGCCAGTGTCCCTTCCTGCAAGCTCTGTTCTGAACTGACATCCCACCAACACCATCTGCAAGTGTGTGTTAATGGCAACGATTGGCCTTGACTGTAAAGTAAGCTCCCTGAACACCTCCCCAGAGCACCTCATAGCCACACCAGGACTGCAGGACCAGTTGCTGCATTTTCCCAGTCTCTCCTTGTGTACCTGTGCTGCACTGTCATGCAGGCTCTGCAAAGAGTGACTGCATCTGCACAATGGGGAGCCCAACATAGCAGACCTGCTTCTACCCATCTCTTCACTGTTTCACATCCTACTATGAGATGACTCCAGGTAACATTTTTCCTAGAATGACATTTCAGAGCTTCAGACAACATGAAGAGGCTAAACTAGGAATCCTGGATCAGATCTGCCCATCACCAGAGCTGAAATCCCCTGGCAGCAGTAGAATGGTCCCAGAAGGGATTCTGCTCCTGCTTTTGCCATAGGAGGGGATCACAGACACTAGGCTGTTTCACAGGGAAGTGAAGAACTGAAAAAGAACAGAAATACAGCAGGGACCTGCATTTCATGACTTTCTGATGTAGTCATCCAGTTATACTTACAGAGTGATAGTAAACATTGTTATCTCCATCTAGGAGGTGGGTGTGAAATATAACTCGAAGGACACACTCCCAAAGCTATCATTCGCTTGCTTGTTGTAGACTTTTCTAATAGAGCTGAGTTAACTTCTCTGAACTGTATCACAGGGGTCTGGGTTTATTTAATATCAAAGATGCTGGCCTAGACAGGTGGCAACACAGCCCTCCCTCAGCAGATGGAGAGGAAAAATACAGCCCAGCTCTCTAGTATATTTGTTTCAACATTTCTCATTCCCAGCATTCAATTAGTCAGCAAGGTTAATCTTTAGCTAGAACTCGGTACAAGGACTGATTCTTTCTTCCTTTCTGCTGGAGTTTCCTGGAGTTCATATGTCCACAATGATAGATACTGACCTGGGGAAAGTGCAAAGTTGTCCCCTTGTACCTCCCTTGTCTGAGCAGGCAACACAAGGCTGCATTAGAACATCACCCTGTTGCCGTGTTTCCAACTGACCCAAGCCAAGTCCAAAACAACAGCCCCAGCCAAACCACCAGTGATGTTCTATTTGCTCTTAAATGTCAAGCTGAGGAATTTGCTCCAGTCATGTCACTTCCTGTGCCGAAATCAAATTCCAGCAGCTGCACTGTCGGCACCAGTCAGAACTAGCTCCCTCTGCATTTCTGAGTGGGTTTATTGCAGCTCAAAGCCTTTGGGAGAGGCAGAGCAGAGCCGCTTTAGGAGAAAACAGTAAAAAAGAATAAAGAGCATTCATGCTTCACACATGAACTCATTTCTTTCTGAAGAAGAAAGAAAAAGCTGTTAAACCTCAAAAGAAAGATGCCAGATTGTGAACTTTAGATCCCTTCTCAGCAGAGCGCCCTTATCTTGCCCCAGACTGGAGCGCAGGCGTGAGAGTGCAGGACAACAGAGATGTGATCGCTCCTTTTCCTTTTGTTATGCGGAAGTTATGGGAAGACCAAGCCAGGGCAGATGATTTGTCTGCATTAGTCAGCCAAAGAACTTGTACTCTTGCAAAACAAAACCACTACCAACAATAATTCAGGCTCTCCAAGGAGCATGTCAGGGAATGTAAAAGCTGGAGACTGACAAACGAGCTGGGAGGAGGGGGATACTTGCCTCCCCTTGCATGAGCAAAATACATCAGTCATACCCAATTGTATGACACCATGTCAAGGTCCATGAGTGAGCTCTGAGCGAGTCTGTGCTGAGCACAGTCCCCGCTGTGCAGGGCCGGACAGTGGGGCAGAAGCACCTCGTATTAGTGTTGTATTAATGCAGAAGCTGGGAAGCCCTTGTTTGTGGAGCTACCTCATCCCAAATTAGGTGAGATAACAACATCACACTTGAGTGCACAGTATAGACTTGAGCCTTTGTATCTCAGAAATGCATTTGGGGATTTAGCTTCCTTGATACTTCAGAAGAATAAGCTCTGTGAGACATTATTGGTTACATACAAACACAAAACATCAAGCAATGGGAGAGGATTTTAAAAAGCTTTTTACAAGAATTTCTCATAGGTCCTCTAAGCGAGGAGAAAAACTGGACTATGAAATAACCAGTCAATATGAAATGATACAGAGTGGCCAAAATCCTAGTAATAGATTTTTATCTGTCAAAGACAGACAAAGTAGAAAACACCATCAGGGAAAATTAGACTGGAAATCTGTTTGGTTTTGGTGATGGATTGTGTTTTTAGAGCCGAAGCGTATCCAACAGTGAAAGAAGTTGTACAAAATTTGGTTAAGCAATACAGGGGCTAGAATGAAGTTGGGCAGAAGGGGCAGAACAAAGCACAGGCTGGTGAGGTTTTAAAGGCAAAGTGGATAAATGGGTAGATGGATAAAACCAACACTCTCCGACTGGTGGGCAGGCAGGGCAAGATCATTTTCCAAAGTACATTATTCCACCATTAGAAAACCAGGCATGACGTTATTTATTCCTGACAACATCCAAGGCTTTACAAGTTATTTACAAAGTCCACAGCTATTTGGCAAACAGGCCAGAGGGAGAAGTGTCAGCTGTAAGGGGCTCCTGCTTTGAAGACAAATAGATGAGCAGACAAAGAGTCAAGGAAAGGCTCTAGTGTTTCAGCTGCGTGGCCGAGAGCCACTTCTTTGTAGCATATGGCGTACACTAACAGGTTTATTTTCCCTGAGGAGGATGTATAAACTGTCTACAACTGCTCTTCACACTTGTCACTCCAAGTCAGATAATTTTTCCAAGGCAACCTGCAGAAACAGCCCCGCAGTTGAAGCTGAACAAAGAGTTTGTGGATGCCTTGCAGGGTTGTTCGAGGAGCAAAGGGCTAAGTCGGCACAACCAGAGCGTGGTAAAGAGAAGCCGACAAAGGCGAACGGGTGTGATATGAAATGAGAGCAATTAAATGAGGAGGGGCAAGGCTGGAGGGGGAGCACTGCTGGGAAGTGGAGTTAAACTGGGGTCAAGGAAGGGAAGCAGCAAGTGGCAGCATGTCTCTGCAGCTGCCCTGGCCATGCTGTGGTCCCATCCGCACAGGTGGCCTTTGGGCTCTCCCAGCCATGCCAGGCAGTGCTGGTGAGACAGGGGGCTGGATGGCATCTTCTGCCAGCCCCACTGAGCTGCAACCTGCCCCAAAGCCCATTAGACACCATGATTAATATGCAGAGACCAAAGCGACTGGCAAAGATAATTACACAGCAAGTCAATTGGCTGGCAAAGTTAATTATGCAGGGAGTCAAATGAGTGGCAAACCAAGTGACTGAGGCAGAATAAAGAAGCGTTTGGCAGTGACAAATGGCAAAGTAAGCTGTTCAGACGGGGGGTCAAGCGGGCTGGACACTGGATGTGTTTTCCAGCAGCAGAAACTGGCACCGGTGTTAGTGAGAGCTCATTGCCCTGCAGCATCACTCCTGGCACAGCTGCTGGGGTAGGGCAGAGCCCTGGCTCCAGCGGGACTCTCACCTCGATCTGCCTGTGCTTCAATTACTTCCTAACCTCAAGTCATTTAATTTCCCTCCGCCTCCGGACTGCTCAGTGGCCCCATTGCACCACACGAGGAAGTGTTTTGCATTCTCTTCAGCCGAATATAAAGCAGACGTATCGACCCGAAAGGGGGAAATATTAACTAACCCAGAAACAAATCGCGTGTGCGCCCTTGCGTGCACTCGCAGTGCCACCATCAGCAATAACCTGCCAGCACACTCAGGAGCCCAAAGGGAAGTAACCATTTTTCTTTCGCCAGTAGCAGCCCAAAGGGGAAAATGGGCACAGGCTCAGAGAGAAGTTTTTACTAATACATACTAACAGGCCACATCTTAACTGAAAACCGATTGCAGTTGTTTCTCCTGACTATCAGCAATGGTGTATTTTGGGCAGGCTTAGTGAGAGAAGATGGCACAGAGCTTTGAGATCCCTTTAGGAAAGGTTGTGTGCTTTATTTCCATATATATTACATTATAAAAATAGTAAAAGCCCTGAAGTGATCTGCAAAGGGCTAAAGGGAGGCAAGTAACTGATTTTTTCATTCTGTACAAGGTATAACCAAACCCACAAATGTTGAGATGCTCAAGCATTTGGTTTTGTCCTTGCTTGTTTCTACATTAGCTATCTTACATGAACGTCAGAGCTGAAGCCTACAGAATAACAGCACCAAAACTGAGCAATTGAGAAAAGAATCTTTAATCCTACTGTCTGCAATAGCTTTGGGTTTGATAGCATTTACTCAATTCTGCTGGCCAGGCAGCATGGCTGGACAATGAAGAGTTTTGAGAGCACATCTGTTGAGTAAGATCAGGTATCTATAATGTAAATTTGTATACAAGTTCTCCAGTAAATTAGAATACATTAAAGACAACTTTTCTTAATTGCCTACAAAGAGAGTTTTCCCAAACTATACCCAGCATTTGCCAGATCAATTCCATTCTTTACATGCAACATTTTCATCTCTTACTCGAGCATTTTCTTTGAAAGCAACATAGTTCTTTTGAGATGATTATGCTACTATGCTCATGGTTAAAAAAGAGGGAGGAAAGAAAAAGAAGGAAAGGCAACCTTGAAACATTAGGCAGTTTAAAACAAAGAAAAACAAACAACAATAGCAGAGAATCAATGTGGTACATGAAAAATAAGTCCTTTCTAGGTCATGCTTAAATTTGCATTAATGGCCTTCTTGTCAAATTATCTCAGGGGAATTTGGGATTAGCATGCAAAAGAAGCGTGATACAAACTACAGCAGTAATACTCGGTTTATTTACCAGACCATTTTCTCCGAAGGAACTAAATATGAGAGTTTTGAAGGATCTGACTTTCATCTTTTATAAAGGAAGCACTGTCGGGAAGACCTGAGTAATTAGCAGCTAGTCAAATAATATATAATTCCTCCCTCTATTTACTCAGTAACGTGTACTTTAATCATGGAAAACATTAAACTGACCCTAGCCATCTCCTTCTATAGATGGGCTCAGGAGCTCATTTGTTCAGTTCTTGGATCAGCTCTTAAGAAAACAAATGTTGCCAAGCGCACTTAAAAGTAAACACGGAGTATTCCCAAACCTGCATCTGAAAACATGCTTGATAAATAAGATAGTGAAGGAAGAGATTTGTAAGCACTTCATGTGCCAATACAACACGGAAGAGAGGTGAGATCACCTAAGAGTGGTTGTTGTTGTTTTGGAGTAGCAGGGCAGTGTATTGACAAGATTTGGAATTAATGGAGATCCTGGCTTTTATTGCTGGCTGGAGTCCCAGTGTGTGGTGTGTAACTGGTATTCCTGCTGCT